>BQNB010024399.1:0-55762 GCA_026074375.1 Tanacetum coccineum | reverse complement strand
TTAAAAGCATAAAAATTACAGCATACAAGTTCAACCAAAATTGACCCGTTTCCTTTTTACACAAGATTTTGATTCAACCCGTTAATTGGTAAATATATTGGGTCCAAACCATTGTAGAAGTGCGCACAAAGAAATAAAGGTAAGACTAGGAATTGGACATAACAAGCACAAGTAGTAGTACAAGGCCATTCACGTGCCCATTGACCCAATCTTTGGCCCTAATTCAACCTCAACAGATGAACTTTGTGGATCATACCAATCCTATATCTTAAAGGACTTGTATACATCTTTCGGGTTTTTCATTCCCTATTCCCAGTCAGCCATTGACCGACCACCAAAAACTACCTGCTGTATACCCAAATACCTGCCAAATAAAAGCACAAAAAAGGAACAAAGTCTAAATAAGCTAATAATACCAACCAGAGTTTGTGGACATTGTGTTGAGGTGGAAAGATGTACGGTCACGGGTTGGGTAACAGGTTAATAACGAGTGGTTTATGATTGAAACATGTCACTTATTTTATGTGGGGTCAGAATAAGATAGGTAGGTTTAACACATGTTTACTTTTTCATTGTCTTTTTTAGGATTATTGAAACAACTACAATCTTTGATGACGTATAATACATGTAACAGTCCCCCGGGCCTGGATTACATAAATTATGCATGGGCCTAAGCCCAACAAGACAATCAAAAAGCATAATAGGCTAAAGCTAAGCCCAGTCCCGTGCTGGCACAGACTGGGAGAAATAAGACGAATGTGATAGGCCTTCCGTGGACAAAGCAACATCCGCGGAAGGGAACCCACGTCCGTAAAACATGATTACTGCAGACCCTTATCCAATAAGGGTCCCACTTCGGCCCACTAACAGAAATAAGCGAAATATTAGGAAAACCTAATATTTGGCTCACCTATAAAAAGGGGTACTCTGACACCCCACAAGGTATGATTTTCTGACCACATTCTCTTTACTTATGTAGGAAATCATCATCATCACTTGATTTAGTACAAGACCACTTCCATTGGCCTAGCCCAATAACCTTTTAGATCTGTTCTTTCAACTCATAACATTTTTTGTACTAACAAGTTGACGTCATCCATGGGACCACGAATACAACCGTGTTTCTTAAAAATACTCACCATGAGCACCAACGGGCGAACTCCCCTCAGCCAGCCCATGTCCGTCGTGAGGAATACATTAGGGAAAAAGCCAGTTCCGTAAGATTCAAGCAGGCCTATTTCTAATGAAGCCTTGCGGGAATACTGCAATAGGAACTATCATCAGATTTTACCAATCATGGCTAACAGGAAAAGCTTAAGGCAGTAAAAGCTCGTCTCAACTTCAAGGAGACCTCACATCACTCCGAGTCAGGAACACCCACTAGGAACACCCACCAAGATGTTATAACAAAAGGGCACCCTCGAGAAGAGCGGAGGAGTTGTCATAAAGCGAAGGTAGTGCTAGAGGTCATTGGAAGTAAAAAGTAAAAAGGACAAAGTCAAACGTTGAGGACGACCTGTCCCAACCATGGGTATGTAAAGAAACAGATCCTTTCACTCCTCGGATCCGTTACTTTGATTTACCAAAAATCTAGAATGCCTAGTCACATTACAAACATATATGAGAAAGCGAAAACCGGAAAGATCATTTAAAGATTTTTCTGTCGGCTGCTAAGACGGAACGATGGGCAATCCCAACATGGTGTCATAATTCTACACTTACTAGGAATGCCAGAGTATGGTTCGACGACCTTCCCAGGGAAACATAACTATAGACCAGTTATGAGAGGCTTAAAGAACAACATTCTTTAAGTCTACATCCAGGTGGAAGAAATACATTAAGGACCCGGATACGAGAAATCCATAACACCAGGTAGCAAAAGTGACGGAGGAGTCTTCAGAAAAGAGTTTGTACAGAGTATATAACTTAAGTGTCAGGGACGTAAATGAGGAGCTTCAGAATGTAATGACAAAAATCTCTAGAAACATGGATGGCGAGATCACCAATCCTGAGCTGAATCATGCGACTACATGACAAACTACCCTAAAGTTCTATTAGACGAAATCTATGAGAAGAGGTAACTATGGCATTTCTCAGAGGACGAATTGGACCGCCTCTAACTGTGAACGGAAGACGTCATTCAAGTCATGGAAATAGCAGGTAACAAGCAAATCAAACACGCCCACAAATTTTCTAAAAAAGGAGGGCTCTCCGGAACAACAAAGTCATCACAAGAAGCAACAACATTCTATGGCATTACTCTACAAAAACCCCCCAAAGAAAGTTGTGCTTTAGACAACACCAAAAAAGAGGAAAAAATTCAAAGCTCCGCCACCAATGACAGCCTGGGTAGAAAAAAGAAATGCTACTAATTTGCAGTTCCAAGAGAAGTAGGCATAACACAGACGCATGATATAGACACCTCAGGAAACAGACTTGAAGAACAATGCTCAAAGTAGGCAAAGGTTGAGTCACACTTAGTCTAAAGAGATCAATGCCCGCAAAACAACCAGAAAAGGAGTAACTCTACCTAAAGTCTGAGACAAAGCAAATGGCAGAAATCTGCTGGGAAGCGATAAACGCAATAGCTATACCAATGTTACCAGACCCTGGGAAAGTATTGGACTAGTCAAAGAATAACGCTCAAACGAATACTCTCCTAATAGTCAAAATCATCTTTCACCATTGGTGGGAAGATGCAGGGAAGAGAAGGACCAATGATCATCGAGGCGAAAAAATAGGAGGAGGCCATCTGCTACACCGTGATTTAAGAGCTAGACGGCGCGATCAGCTATCCAGAAATTTGTAATGCGTAATAAATCGCTTTAGCAGACTCTATCTAAGAATCACAAGACAATTGATACCATAGCCACTACCCCTTATGAGCGATCTTAGGATTTAGCCAGTGACAATACATCAGGCGATCAGGACACAATACAACAACTGTAACAATTGGAGACGAAGAGCATTCCACTTCAGCTTTGATGAATTTTGTAGTTGTAAGATCACCATCCCCGTACAATGGATTTATTGGAAGATCGGGGGTTAGGAAATTGCAAGCTGAAGATCCCGGTAGATGGAGCAGGTTAGTGCCACTTGAGTGCGCAATGGTCTCCAGACCTGAAAGAACTCTCCCAGCCAACGAAACAAAGGTGGAAGAGATGATCAAAGTGGCAGTTAACCCAGAGTATTCGGAACAAACTATAATGATCGAATCCACTCTTACATAATAAGGTCGCAACAAGTTGTGCAGCCTAGTTCAATAAAACTTAGATGTTTTTGCCTGGAAGCCTGAGGACATGACTGGCATCCCAAGGCACATCGCGTAGCACCATTTAAATGTACGGAAGGGATGCTCTCCGGTTAGACAAAAGAAAAGGGGGCAAGTGGCTGAAAGAAATCAGGCAATGCAAGAAGAGGTAGGAAAGTTAGTAGAAGTAGGAATCATGAGGGAAGTACAATACCACGACTGGTTATCCAATCCAGTAATGGTAAGGAAGTATGACAATAGTTGGAGGATGTGTGTAGACTTTAAAGACTTAAACAAAGCATGCCTAAAAGATGGTTATCCGCTACGAGAAATAGACAGGAAGGTAGAATCCCTATGTGGATTCCATTTCAAATGCTTCTTGGATGCATACAAAGGCTCTGACCAAATACAAATGGCAAAAGAAGATGAGGAAAAAACAGCTTTCATCACAAACCAAGGAATATTTTGCTATACAAAGATGCCTTTTGGCCTGCGGAATGCGAGAGCAACTTACCAACGTTTGGGTGATAAAGCATTCCATAAGCAGGGCAGTAGAAACCTCAAAGTATATGTAGACAACCTTGTTATCAAAAGCCGTTCGGAGGATGAAATAGTCAGAGATATAGAGGAAACGTTCCAAACTCTAAGAAAATTAACATGATGCTGAACCCTAAGAAGTGCACCTTTGGAATAGAAGAAGGAATGTTTTTAGGGTACAAAGTTAGTACTAGGGGGCTGAAAGTATGTCCAGACAAAGTAGACGATGTTCTAAGCCTTCCGTCCCCAAAATGCTTGAAGGATGTGCAAAAGTTAAATGGAAAGCTCACAAGTCTAAATCGGATTTTACCCAAATTAGCAAAGAAATCATTACCATTCTTCAAAACTTTGAAAAAATGCATGAGGAAAAGCGATTTTTATTGGACTATGGAAGCGGAAGAAGCATTTAAGCAAATGAAGCAACTTATTTCCGAACTTCGCATGTTTGTCGCACCAATGGAAAAAGAAGAGCTTATCCTCTATCTGGCGGCAGCAAAAGAAACGGTAAGTGCAGTCTTGATGACGAAACAGAAAGCTAAACAAATGCCTATATACTTTGTCAGCATATCGTTAAGAGGTCCAGAAGAAAACTACATGTCTATGGAAAAATTAGTGTTGGCTTAAGTTCATGCGAGTAAACGCCTAAAGAGGTACTTCTAGGCACACCCAATCATAGTCATCACAGACCAACCAATACAATAGGTATTATCGAGACCAAAAGTAGTAAGAAGGCTACAAAAATGGAGCATTAAATTAGGAGAGTAAGCAATACATTATAGACCCAGAGTATTGGTCAAAGGGCAAATATTGGCAGACTTTATAGTCGAACAACCAGAGGAGGAATCTCCATATACTCTAACGGGAGAAGAAGTGGAATTCCTCGAACCATGGATCTTGTTTACAGATGGATCATCTTGCACAGACGGTTCCAGGGCAGGACTAAAACTCACAAACCCAGAAGGGACGGAGTTTACTTACGCTTTAAGATTCAGGTTTGATGCAGCAAACAATGAAGCAGAATATGAAGCTTTGATAGCTGAACTAAAGATTGCAAAGCAAATGGGTGTAAAAAACCTCCAAGGAAACGTTGATTCACGATTGGTGGCCAATCAAGTGAATGGAACATATGTCGCAAAAGAAAACGACATGGTTTGATATTTGGAAAAGGTAAAAACATTCATCACCAATTTTAAAGCATTCTTAATCAAACAGGTTCCCAGAAGAGAAAATAAAAATGTAGATGACTTATGCAAAATAGCATCAACAAGCTTTGCACACTTGAGTAAACAAGTACTGGTGGAGGAACTAAAGGAAAAATCAATAAGTATAGTGGAAGTGTTGGTAGTAGTAGAAGAAGAAGGGGATACATGGATGACTCCCATCTTCAAGTAGCTCATGGACGGAACATTTCCAGCAGAAGTGAAAAAAGCGAGAACAGTAAAACGTAAGTCATGGCGGTTCTCTATAATAAACGGGACACTCTACAAAAAATCATTCTTAGGACCATGGTTGCGATGTTTAGGGCCACTCAATGCCAATTATGTTCTAAGAGAGATACATGAAAGGTCATGTAGCATGCATGCTGGTACATGATCCATTGTGGCAAAAGCCTTGCGAATTGGTTATTATTGGCCAACCATGCATGAGGACGTAAGAAAGTTGATAAGGGCATGTCAGGACTACCAAGTTTACAAGCCTATCCTAAGAAGTCTATAGCAAAAGCTAAACCCAATCACATCTCCATGGCCATTCTATAAGTGGGTATTGGTATCGTTGGACCTTTTCTGGAAAGGCCTGGGAAAGTCAAATTTTTTATCGTAGCTATTGGCTACATAACAAAGTGGATTGAAGCAAAACCATTGACGACCATCACTGACAACCAAATCAAAAAAATCATGTGAGATAACATTGTTTGTAGATTTGGACTCCTAGGAGAAATCATCTTGGATAATGGAAAACAATTCCAAGATAATCCATTTAAGGACTTGTGTGAAAAATTATGTATCTGCCAACACTTTGCTTCTGTTAAACATCCACAAACTAATGGCTTAGTGGAAAGGGTAAACCGTAGTCTTAGAGAAGGGATAAAGGCTAGGTTGGACGAAAGGAGCAAAAACAGGATGGAAGAACTTCCCCATGTTGTATGGGCACACAGCACAATGATTAAATCTAGTAACAGAGACACCCCATTCTCGTTAACATACGGAACAGAAGCCGTCATCCCAGCAGAAATCAGCATGCCCACACTAAGGACAGCGGAAGTAGACTTGGTACAAAACAATAAAGCCTTGGAAATCAACCTTGACCTACTGGAGGAGCGAAGAGAGCAAGCAGCAATTCGAGAAGCAAAAAGCAAAGCAAAGATGGAAAGGTATTACAACTCCAAAGTCCGCAGTATACGCTTTAAACCAGGAGACTTGGTATACCGCAACAATGATGCAAGCCGTGCGGAGGACACAAGGAAGCTAGGACCAAAATAAGAAGGACCATATGAGGTCACAAAAGCACTTGGAAAGGACGCATACAAGTTAAGAGGTCGTGAAGGGAAGCATCTCCAGCAGACTTGGAATATCAGCAACCTTAATAAGTGTTACATTCACCAAATGTAAGCAATCCACCCATGCGGACTCCGCAATGGGGGTAATGCAGTCCAATCTATCTTCTTTATGCATTGTAATGTTTTCTTAAATAAAAAGTAGAGCCTAGCTACCTTCATAACCTTTACCTTAAATCCTTGTTATTTACTTTGAAAAAATATTATATTTTTGATTAAGACGCGCACGCAATAGGGCACAACCCAATTAATGTTACTCCGTATAACAAAAGGATGAGTAACCTAACAATTCACTCAAAAGTATATAAGAGGTATTGCAAGCCCAATACTAGAAAAAATGTTCCATGAACATTTCACTAAGCCTATCATCACAAGTGTATAATAGTGATATCAAAGATAGCAGGGAGAATAACCTACAAATATTCAAATAAAGACTATTAAAATAAAAATATCATCATATTAAAAGAGATAGCAAAGTCATGGTTAAGTACTAAGACATTGAGTTGCCGCACACAAAAAGGTCCAAAGTGACAGCGGCATATAACATATAAAACACTTAGAATAAATTGTACAAACATACTGGGGCTACAAAAAAAAGGTCACATATGACCAAGTCCAGGCATTATAGCAAACTACTAAGAAATGATTAGCTCCACATCATCAACATTTAGAAAAGTATCAACATCCGCACCAGCATTTCCTTGATCCTCCACATGTGCAATTTCGTAATCGTCTATGGAAATAGGCGGGATAGTGCTTGCTGAAGCAAGGGTCACAGATAAAGCAGTAGTAGTATCAGGAGCAACACTAGAAGTACCTCCCGTTCCTTCTAAACCGCAGTAGACAAAGGCTCAGAGAACGAAACAAAAATGTCATAAAGAGTTGATCTGTTGTTAGCAATGTTTTCTCTAATCCTCTGAACTCGACCATGGGAAACATCTAGAGAAAGTGATAAGGATCTGGCACTAATGACAGTTTGGTCCGGTGAATGATGAACAAGAATCATTAGCTGGTCAACATGAGGATGTGAATCATTCAAACCCAACCTTTCCGTAAGAGCTTCATCTAAACGGAGAGGGTCCATTACAGCTTCGACACTTGCATCTTTGTTAGACTGCAGCAAGCAAGGAGAAGTTTACATTCTGGACCTCTTGCAAATCGGAAGTGAAATCATCCTCTGCGGAAGGATTAAACGCAGCAACATCTGTAAAAACTCTACCTTCCTAGCCATGAGTAATTCCGGCAGCTAACCCATCTTGCATGCCTTTCTTAATAGCCTTGCTTATAGCCGCCCCAAGGGCAGAAAGATACTTCAAAGAGTTAAGACACTTAAACACAGCAAGCTTCATGCCATAGGTAAGAAGCCACCTATGCCCAACAATGGTAGTCAATAGATGAGGATAGAAGGTTTCCTCTAAGTGAAGGCATGTCTCAATAAAGTCAGCATCTAGCTTGTTAAATTTCTCATGCATAATTGTCATCTGTTCATCCTGGAACTTCTCAAGCTGACTCATACAATTCTCATACACTGCAATGTTTTCCTGAAGTCCGGCAGAAGAAGTTTCCAGCTCACGCACCTGCAGATTATGCGGAAATATAAAGATAAGAAAATAGAAAAAAAGAAAGGAAAAACGTAAGTATAAAGACATATACCTGATCAGCAAGCCTGTCATTTTGTAACTTAACAGTTGTGAGCATAGCATCCGAATTAGTAGTCTCTTGCTCTCTGACTTTCACCGTAGCTGCAAGATCTGCTACTTTCACATCCAACACACTCGTCTCCTTCTCAAGGGAAGTATTGCACTCCTTCAAAGACTTTATCTCATCATGGAGAGATTTCTCAACAACTTCGAATTTATAAGCTTTAGCACGGAGATGGATGGCCTTCGCGGCTTCCGTTTCCTTAACAAGCAACTGCGCTTTTAGACTTTTAATCTCCTCATCCCTTGCCTTCAGCAATGAATATTTCTCCTCCACAAGAGAACACAATCTCCTTTATTCTCTAATATTGAACTCAGTATGCATTCTCACTTCAGCACTAAGTGACATTTAGCGTGCAACTCCTACATTAAATTCCATGAAAAGTTGGTCGTGTTCCATCCCACGGATAGAAGCAAAAAACTTAGGAGGAGCAAACTCATCCACCATCTCACGACAAGTACGACCATCATCTAACCATGAACCATTAGTGACACTCCATTGGGGTATGTACACTTTCTGAAGATCCGTGTTAGGACTAACAACGGTATCGATACCACCAATAATGAAGTCACTACTAGTAAGGCCAGAGAATCCACCTACAGTATGCTCAGCCCCAGAAGAAGAACCACCACCAAAAATAGAAGGCTCACAAAATCTTTCCTTTGTAGTTGTAGTCTGGTCAGCCATTGAGGTAATGGTAGTCGCCATTGTCATTAGTAGAACGGAAGGCCTGGCAAAAGAATCAACCTCGGCTTCTACAATATTTGCACCAGAATGATAAGAAGAGTCTGAGGAAATAACGAACCTTAGAGGAGCAATAATGGTTTGAAGATTAACCCCATCCATGAAGTTAGATTGATTCCCATCCTCTCACTCTGGTGTCACGGACATAGAAGAAGTAATAAAGGGTAAGGTAGGCAAAGTCATAACCTAAACCTCCAGATTTAACACAGTTCTAATAAGTAATCTCTAGAGTGCGGACTTATATTTACCAACAACAAATGGCCCAGTTGAAGTTCCGTGATCTTCCCTTAACTTCTTAGGAGGGTGTGAAGCTTCACCAGCATCAGAATCAACTGTTTTCCTTTTCCTTTGACGCTTTGGTTGCACAAGAACCATGTCTTCAGCAACAATCTCCACAGAATCACCTCGCTCCGTGTGACTACTGCTAACTCCTTCGTCAAAAAGCTTCTCAACACTTGCTTCTAGCTTGCTTGAAGCACGAGCGGGGGCAACAGGTAAAAGCAGAACAACATGCCCCACAGTGGTATCCAACAACTTTGGTTTACCCTCCGGACGCTGCCTCTCACCAACCCTCACCTTTGTGGGATCGGCAGTTCGAATAAAAGAGAGCAAATCCATTTCTATACAAAAAGAGAAAAGAATAAAGCGGTCAGCAAAAATAATAGAAACGAAAAACACAAGTAAGTTATAAAAATAAGCACCTACCCTCATTGTTATCACTCAGAAACTGGGGGTAAGTATCTTCATCCAAAGTATAGTTACAACTAATTCCTATTAAGCAAAGGAAAGGTTCTGGATATTTGTGGAAAGGAGCTGAATACGCAACTAGGGTAGCATAATGTTCCGCATTATATTTGGAAGGCTTGGGAAAGGGGTCCTTTGACGCACTTTTGCTAGTGTTCCACGGAAAAAAGGTAGGACAAGCGAAAGCGTCAACCCAGAAGAAATGATCATTCCAGCTTTTCAATGAGTCTAACGGTTTGGTATAACATACGACATCATTCCCCTAGCGTTTACTAAACGACACCCAACCTTTATTTTTGGAATTAACATAAAAACAACGGAATAACCCAACCGTTGGTTCAAAACCGTGAACACGGCAAAGGATCTCAAAATGAGATACTTTGGCCGCACCAATAACAGATAATTGGGATATATGGATACGATAGTGCCTGAGCACGTTAACAAGGAAAGTGGAAAGTGGTAAACGAAAATTGGCATACTCGAAGAATCTGGTGTATACACCTATCTTGCCGGTAGGCATTTCATGAATTGTTTGGTTAGGGCTAGGTAATTGTGGATGAACTTCATCAGGAATATGATACGTTTCACAATTTTTTTTAGAGCTTTTAGAGTAAGAACCGACTTTATATCTGTAATACTGCCCATGATAAAGTAAACAAAGATCGGGGCCTAACCTGAAAGCTTAAAATTCTTCGAAACGGGGCACAAAAGGTACAGAATTGAGAGCTTGAAGAAATTTTGAACAATGGTGATTACAGTTAGAGAAGATGAAAAAGGAAACAATGAAAACCACACAGACTATTTATACCTCGGTTAGTAAATACAAGTCCCCCGCCCAGATGATTCCACGTGGCAATGACTACGAGGTCAATGACCAAGATGGAAGTATAAGATATTGTGCCAGTTAATGCAGTTGGATAACCAATGATCAAATCAATCAGAAGGTGAAAGGCCACGAAGAGACCACGTCACCCACGTCTTACCAAACAAGGGCAACTGAACGTTGCGAAAAGACAAGCACGGAGGGCGTAAAAATACAAGGAGTACCAGAACCTGAGTCTAGTGATATCTATCGCGCGCAATAACAATCGCACGCAATAGACACACTAGACTGGGAAGGACTAGCCCCCCCCGATGTCGTATAATACGTTGTAAACAGGCCTCTCGGGACTGGATTACTTAAATTATACATGGAGCCCAATGCACATCATGACAATCGCAATGCACAATAGGCCAAAGCTAAGCCCAGTCCCATGCTGGCACGGCCTAAGAGAAATAAGACGGACGTGATAGGCCTTCTGCAGACCAAGCAACATCCGCGGAAGAGAACCCACGTCTGTAAAACACGATTACTACAGACCCTTATCCGAGTCCCACTTCGGCCCAATAACAGAAATAAGCGAAATATTAGAAAAACCTAATATTTGGCTCACCTATAAAAATGGGTATTCTGACACCCCACAAGGTATGATTTTCTAACCACATTCTATACACATACATACTCTTACATTCTCTGACAAATCATGAATACTTACTTTTACGCCAGAGTCTAATCGTGGGGTCTGTCCCAACGATAAGACTAATGGTTTATCTTTACTTGTGCAGGAAATCATCATCATCACTTGATTTAGTACAAGACCACTTCCATTGCCCATCCCAATAACCTTTTAGATCCGTTCTTTCAACTCATAACATTTTTTGTACTAACAATCTAAATCTTGAGATAATAGCAATAGAAGTTGTATTTGACTGGTTCTTATTTTTTTTAATTGGGTAAAAAAAACCTAAATCAGCCCATTTAAAAATTGCAACCTATAACGTTATGGATTGAAACATATGAAGAAGATGCTTGCTCCAAACTCAATACAGTGAGGCAGTTGAGCAGCACATCAAGAGCAAAGTAATCAGAAGTACCTATGTCTACCCTATTGTTGGATATTCAAAAGATCTATTACCTAAAATAGTTTCCCACAGTGATAAAATTAAGTTATGTAAAGTTTTATACCAGACTCGTCCCCAATTGTCTTGAAACTCAACATCGCCGACATCACAGAATGATGACGGCATCACATTGAAGCCCTTATCCGTATCATAGAGAGGAATGTATTCCATTGATGTATTAGAGCAGACCATAAGGATAATTTTTGCAATTTACTCTAAACAACCCTAGCTAGTATGTTACTACTAGTCTTCCGAAAAGACAAAGAAAAAAAACCCATGCAATTGTAAAGTAGAGTATTCTTTTTCAAGTTTCTGTCGACTATTTTCTTCTTCAGGTTGTTCTAAAGTGATTGTGGTTTTTTGTTTTTTCATGTTCATGGGAGGGTCACATGATTCTTCTCCTACGCGCAGGTGTAGCTCCCAGAGCAAGTTCTGCACAAGAAGAGAATGAGACTGATCCATAGACAACAAGTCGATGATGTTCTTCTGGAGGAGTTGATTCAACGTATACAATTAGAATTGCCGTCACAAGATGCGGCACGCACCTGCATCTTGTCTAAGTCATGGCTACATGCTTGGTCTACCACCCCTTCCATCAGGTTGCATTACCCCACCTCGTCTTCTTCTTTAAAAAAGAACCAAAAACAAAGAAAGTACTTGAGGGGGATCCACCTCACTTTCTAAGATATCATCGACACAACTTACCTATCACAAGATTTGATCTTCAGTTGGGCCTTCACACTACTAATCATCCTGCTGCTCGAAAATTGATTAAGTAGGCTGCAATCACTCCTTCTCTCAAACACCTTTGCGTTGCAATCTTGGCTGCATTTTTGAGTTGCCTAATAAGATTTTCTCAAATCAAAATCTCAACACGTTAACTTTGGAACTTATAACCCCCAATAAGAATTATAATCATTCTACTTACTTTCGCTATCCTATCATCTGATGCACCAACCTACAAGTACTTATCTTGTCTTATGTCCACATAACTCCATATCTGCTCTATCAATTATTATCTATGAATAAGTTACTTGAAACCATCTTCCTTGGGGTAAACCCAGGCTTGAATGAAATCAAGGTAAATAACCTTTGTTATCTTCATGTGTTTGAGGTATGTCTTGGTCCTGATGCTTGGATTGATATTTTGGAAATTCATGATGCCCCATCTCTACGCTCCCTTGTATTTAAAACACCAATGTTTATGTGGGATTACCCTCCATCATCATTTGAAATCCGCACAATAGGAGGGAGCTTGACAAAGTTACGATTAGATAATGTGCACATGGATGATGCATTTTCCAATATGATCAAATCCAACTTCCCCTTTCTAGAGGAGTTGACCCTTGAAATCAAGTCGTCCAGTGGCGAGATTTTGGATATCACATCTCTTACGTTGCGGAGGTTGATGTTAATTTTTTCACCCGACGAGGAAATCAAGGTACAAGTTTATGCTCCAAATTTACTTACTTACACGCACTTAAGCTCCACGGTCCCCATTCTTTTGTTTACAACCACTCCTCCCGAGCAAATTGAGCTACTTTTCTCATTGCGTATTTCCATCGATGAATCCTTCTTTCTTAAGTTGAGGGAAGCACTCAAATTATCAAGCAAGTTTAACATTCAAATGAGCGGTTTCAGATTTGGGGTTTCAGACCTTTTCAACGTTGATGATGTTAAAACAATAGTCTCGCATCCTGCTACAAATGTTGAACAACTGCTTTTAAAACAACATACAAATAATAATGTCTCTTGGGAGAACTCACTACTCCTTGATGCAGTTTTTTCTATTTGCCATCCCATTTACGCAAAGACAAATGATCAATTACGGCTGAGAGTCGCTAAATACTTGTTGAAGCTAATCTCAAAAGGGGTGATGGGAAGTTGTGAAATTAAAAATCCTCTTGATGGAAAATGCGTAGCGCTAACAAGTTCTTCTTTAAGTTTGCTTGATACAACGAATCCTCATGACTTCTATGAGTTCAAACTTAGCTGGTGTTCACCATAGAACACACCGTCCGTCCAATTGTATTGTTTCGTTATTTACTGTTTCAAATGTCTAGTTGCTTTGTCTTTTTGTACTTGTACTTTTCAACTTTTTTTATTTATATAATGAGTGAAGTTTATGGTTTGTTTACTCATATTCTAGTTTGTTGAAAGAGTGATTCTATTGTGTTTTTATACAAGACCTACTTCAATAAGGGATGTTTTATCCCTTTTGATACAAGAAAAAGAAAGTATAATTATCAAAGTGAAGAGAAAACACACAAGTATACCTTTGAACTTAATATCTTTGACGGCCAGAGCTGAGTGGTTGTTTATGATAAGCATGAAGTAGCAACTCAACATATATATGTTGTGGAGATACTATTGCATTGCATCCATGTGGAATTGGTTGCGTGTGCTCTGCTAGTGCAACCAAGTTGGTTGGTAGCAAAAGACGCGTACCCATAAATTTTTTGGGTAGGCATATTCTTTGGTTTTGTATATCTAGTTATGGTAGCATCATGCAAAGGAGTAAAAGACCATTACTTTGTTGTGACCTTGGTCTGTGTGTTAGTCCTAAAGGACATATGTAGGTGGTAAAGGTTCAAAACACCCTCCGGGTACAATCTGTCATCATCTTCATTCATTGCAAAATAAATATGATAATTTTGTTTACTTTGAGCATTTATTCCGTATCAATACCAGCTTTGCACGATTAATATATTATTGCTTTTCGTTAACAAGTTTTAGCACTTTCTTTATCTTTTGCAGGATGTTTATCACAGTGTGTGAAGAATGATGTTGGTCATTTTTGCCCAAAGATTCATAATTTACAAGAAGGATGTCGGATGAAAAGATCAGATTTAGCTTTGAACTGTTGATCTTTTGTTTCTTCTATTTGCAATATCAATAGTGTTCAAGTTCTAATTGTCCGGTAAAGCTGTTACAGAATAGTCATGTTACAATACTTGCCTCAGTTTGGCGTGCTTGTTTCACTAAAGATTGGCTCGTAGGCAAGCATGCACCTTGGACGCTTGTGTTTATATAGATGTAGGTATACAAAGGTATATTTCTTTGATGCCTAGCTTAGTGGAGATTTATGTTGAGAGTATATGATGTGTGTATTTTTAAGAATGTGGGACAGATTTGGTGAGGTGTATTCGGGTAGAACTGTAAAAGTAAGCTAGGCTAACTTGAGTAGCGAGCATGTTTGCTGAAAACAAGCCATGTTCTACTATGGGTCAAAGTGAGCATGTTAACGGGTGTAGTGGAAACTGACCTTTATTGGCTTTCAACAAGTTCAACCAAAATTGACCCGTTTCCTTTTAACACAAAATTTTGATTTAACCCATTTATAAGTAAATATATGGGTTGAAATTGCCACATACAATAGTTATTTGCAACCTTACAGAAGTGAGATATATCCAATCGGGTCCAAACCATTGCAGAAGCGCACAACATACAAATTTATAAAGCTAATTTGTACATAACATCTAACTCGTAACCATCACTTGCCTAACCTAGCCTAGTTTGTTGAGGGACCACATAGACAAGAATTACACATGTGGCATTTTTTAAAGTACACGTGTATATAAAAAAATGACATCGAAATTTGGCCGGTCATATTGGTGACATTGACACATAACAAACAAGTTCGTTGATGTAGACGGAACGAAAATTAGTTTGTTGGTCAAGTTGGGACGATTTTGAAAGTTTGTAGGTATTTTATGGCTTTTAAAGTTTTTTTTTGAGCAAATATTTTTGAAGTTGAGAATTAACATATGTATAATTATTTAACTCTATTTTCTTAACTGAACAAATACATGTATTACAATAGTTGTCTTTGCTAAGAAGATTCTAGTGTTGTTGTGACACATGCGTGCACGCGGAGCCACAAAGTTATGGTAGAGGGGTAAACTTAAATAATATTTGGAAACTACACTATAAATCGGTTCGATAGAGTGCAAATTACAAAAATAGCAAGATATTTTAAAATTTTTACACTACAATTCTTTCCACGTGACCACCCTGCCCCCTTCTGTCTCCGCTAGTGTCTGCCTCCTTTTAGCTGTTGGAGCTAGAAAATTATGATCAAAGGGGAAACTCTTACAATTGTTAGAAACTATCCACACTGCAAATCTTTTTGCTAGGGGGTGAGTTACAAAAGTAGCTATGTATTTTCAAAAATTTACACTTCAATTTTTTACTAGCCATTAGTATATGATCGGTCAGATGGCCTAATAGTATCGGACGACCTACACTTTAGTTTTAAGGAGTATCTAAATGCCTTATGCTGTAGTATTGATAATTAGATATATAAGTCATTATGTGTTTAGTTGTTCACGTGTTATACAATTGTACTATATACATATTGTTCTTAATCTCAAGATAGCACACGGAACAACTTTGAGGGAGATCGAAATCCATTTCTACTATATATAGAATTGGTTGTCGTTTTTGTCATGATCTTCAGTTTCCTATTATAAGAAAAATGGTTCTTAACTTCTGGAACTGACCAAGGATTCTCGGATAGAGAACTAATATTATTTCATAATGCTAATAGCATTTCATATGGTGGATAGGCAAGTTTAGTTTCAAATCCTACCAATTTAAAGAATGTTTGCTCAAATTAACTTATTTTTTTGAGAACTATACATAACCATTGTACTGTTGAAACTTAAAACCAAAACCCATATGTACAATAAGACATTACTTGAGTTAGGAATGTTCCATTTGAGTAGTCTTTATTTGCAGTCACCTAATAAATCTGATCACCCTACAACCTGGTTACTAGTGCGGAATAAATCCGATCTTGAAGACGAACACACCCCAGCAGATTATGTATGACAGAAAAGAAAAGGATGCACAAGAATATAACCCTCAATATTATATGTTTATTGAGTAAGGAAAATAATGAAGTACAAAACCCCTCCCCCTCACCTCTTTATTATAGAGATGAGGGGGAAGTAAACCAACTCTAAAAGAGTTGAAACCTAGCTGCTACAAAGGAGAGAAAGAATACAGCGAATCTTTATGAATGCCCTTCTTTTGAGATGGTATATATAGAGTCTCCTTGGGCTAAACTTGGGCTAAACTTTCACAATGACCCCCTAGACTTAATAGTTATAGACTAATATGGATACTAAATATAACAAATTTCACATTTAGTCTACATATTAAGCCTATACCGATACTCAACAAATTCAACCTATGCTGGAACCTCAGACTAGGGATAGCCTTTGACAAGGCACCTGTAGCAATACCCACTACTATCTTTAGCTCGAATCCTGACACTATTGCGAGTCTTTTTTAGCCAAAGAGATCTATGCAGCCTCAGTAGTGTCATATACACATTCAGTTGTTTCACAAAAACCATCATGTACAAAATTATAGCTTCTCAACTTCCAGACATCCTTGGTATCATAAAACCCGTTCTTGTGTGTTGATCCAACCATGGGCCGTAAGTCAAAATCCATAAAAAAAACCTGTACTTCTATTTGTAATCTACGATGAAACTTAATCCTACATACCCACAGTGCAGATTCTATGTCATGTATCGTTGCACACCATCTGATTACTCCTGGCTTCAACTACATATATAACAATGACCACTTACCATTCTTTCCAATAATAGTCCCAGATAGAACTACCCTTCAATGACTGTATAGAGTGCCCCTTCAAACCAAAGTCTGTACCAACTTTTCATTTGTGAAACATGGACTGTGACACCTTAGAGTATTTACCACTTTAATACATGATGAATCTCCAAACCACGTATATTTCCTTTGCTTTAACCAGCCAAAAACCTTGGGATATCAGCCTTGCATCGCAGAAAAAACCATACCATCTTATATAGAGAAATAGATGTATGAGCATACCTGGTGTAGACTCCCAGTAATAGCCATTGCTGTCGTTACTACATTTCTTGCAACCGTTGCTGAGCACATACATATCTGACCGAGAATCCATATCATATTTCAATCCAGCCTTCTACTTGGAAATTACCTCGCAAGCAACTGTATCATTGAAAGTTAATGACTCGTGTGCATAAATCTTCTTCACTGCAGCAACTGCAAAAGTAGCCTCATTACTGTCTTCTCTATACTAAATAGTTCCCATACTGAGTGTTGCTCCCTATCACGTGCTGGATGATAGTATATCAAATCCTGAGTTTGTACTTCCTGTGAACCAACTACATGATCGACATTCCCATGAGGTTCCACCTCAAATGTATGTATGGACCTGTCATGTGGTTCACCTCAATGTCTCATTCCTTGAAGCACCTGCTTTTTGAACCGTACCAACATCAAAACCAATGAATGTTTTCTTGTATTCCCCTTTCATGAAAACCCCATATTCCTGTAAAGCACCTAACTTTTGAAGTAACGTACAGTCCTAACTTCAAATCTTTATTACCACTATACCTTTATGGTTTTAACAGGGGGGGGGGGGGGGCGGGGGGGGGGAGGAATATGCACTTAACCTTAACCGGTTCAAGCATCCCTTGCTTAATACTAGCAAGCCAACCAAAAAACACTAACATATCTATAGGCGTTTTAAATCCAGTCGCTGATGATGGTGACCTTGTTCACTAGATACGTAGACATGGTTGTATCCTCTGCCCAAAGAACCTTAGACAGACCAGACTAAATCAGAAAACAATGTACCTTAGCCAAGAGTGTCACGTTCGTCTCCTTAACCAACCCATTCTGCTGCTGTAACCCTGCAACCTACAAATGTTTGGCGACCCTACTCTTCGTACATTGTTGTGTAGACCTCTGATTACAAGAATCAAAAACATTACCCGTCTTGATCTTCCACCTAGTCTGATATTCCTTTTTCTGCTCCTTTACCAAGTAGTCCGTGTTTGTCTTTTCTTTAGGTTGCTTGTCCTCCAACCGTCTTTGAGCTACTACAGTATCATCATTACTAACCTGAAAAACCTCAGGTTTACGATCCCCTTCAGCTCCCTACATTTCTACCTCAAACCAAACACGTTTTTCATCATGTACTCCAGGGACTCCTGTTTCAACACCAGGACCAAGTTGTTTGAACCCAACTTCTTTTAAACCTCCATGCTTTTGTACAATATTCCCATTGAGCTTTTTGATGTTTAACCTAGTATTCATACTAGCCATTCTTTTAACCCTTTGCTAATCGTTTAACCTTTTGTGAATTTACATCCACAAAGCACGATCTAGCAAAGTAACTCGTTTGTAAAAACCCTTACTTTATCGATATAACCCTAAGAATAAACCTTCTTAGATGTCGATCAAAGAAAGAAACCCTTCAAAAAACAAAACCCTTTCTTACTCAAATATCGATCGAACCATGGGCATAAAACCAGTTTCCAACAAATTGTACAAACCCTGATCAAGATTGTAACTTCGCTTTTGAAACGTAACCTTGTCGTACTTTTATTTTTGCATAACAATTTCTTGTACCTAAGAAAACCTAGCAACCTCGTCAAGTCTTGGACATTATTCTCGACCTTTGTTTATTCTGTTAACATTGTGATTTTTAACCTCACATACACCGAAATCAAACAAAGACATTGTGCAATAACTCCCTTAAGTTTTATACCCTTGTCACGTCCGAACGTATTTATGACTCAAGAACCTATACCTGTCGATACCCTGCTGCTCTTTGACGTCAAAAAACCTCAACACCAAGAACTTTTGTTGTCGAGAACCTAGTAGCCCAAACAGAATAGAATGATCTTGTTCCTTCCAGAAAAAATGAACAACAAAGACCTCTTCTTGATCGATCCTAGTTAACCAGAGAACCCGCGAACCTGAGCTCTTGATACCACTTGTAGGGTTTGACAACCTACAACCTGGTCACTAGTGCGGAATAAATCCGATCTTGAAGACGGAAACAACTCGGAAAGATATGGTATGATCAGAAAAGAAAAGGATATGACAAAGAATTATAACACTCAATGTATTATATTGTTTATTGATGCAAGGGGAAATGAATGATAGTACAAATACCCCTCACCCCTACCTATGTATTGTAGAGATGAGGGGGGAAGTAAACACCTCTAAAGAGGTTGAAACCTAGCTGCTACAAAGGAGAGAAAGAATACAATGAATCTTTATGAATGCCCTAATCTAAACCCTCTTTTGAGATGGTATATATAGAGTCTCCTTGGGCTAAACTTGGGCTAAACTTTCACAATGACCCTGTAGACTTAATATTTTTAGACTAATATGGATACTACATATAACACTTGAAGCATAGTAATCGTTCCATTGAGTAGTGTTTATTTGCAGTCACCTAATATCCACATTTTTCTTTGCGGATAACTTGGTTATAAGGATAAGTTCGAATATTTATAAGGATGTTGCAGGTTAGATGACAAGGAAACCTTTTCCGCATCGTGCGGAGAGGGCGGCTGATCTTCTTGGACTAATACATACGGATCTTTGTGGTCCACTTAGACATGTGTCAAGACAAGGCACTAGCTACTTAATAACTTTCACGAATGATTTTATTTGTTATGGTTAAGTTTATTTACTTCAACATAAACATGAACTCTTTGAAACATTCAAGGTGTTTAAGAATGAAGATTCAAATGATTAAAAACTACACATGATTATACTAGTTTGGATAATCTAGTTTGTATGATGTGATAAGCATTTTAACATATTGATTAATAAATAGAAAGTGATCTAATCTATTGTTCTTAAGACTCACAATCCTTGTCAAGATCACAAAATTATAATAACAAGCTTTAAGTTCAATCACCAATTCAATCTCAATGAGTTTGATTTGCTCACCCATAACTATGCCTCTTGTTAAATTAAACTACTTAAGAAATGCTCAGTAAAAAAAGTAGTCGATCATAGACAAATTGGCTACAACCGATTGCTAGAAATCACCCGTTCGACGTGTAAAATTTTTAGCAACAAACCAAGTTTGATAAAACAATGAAATATAAACATAGATGGATCTTAGAACTAACATTAAATTGAATCAAAACATGTTATCACAATCAAAAGAAACTTATCATATCACAAACATCATCTAATCAAGTACGCAAAGGCACTAGCCACTAATAGCAAACAAAAGCAAAAACATAAACAAAAAAAAAGTTTTCGTTTTATGTATGAAAACACAATCCAAAAGGGGTCCTTTTATAGTAGTTCCAAGGCCTTGGGGTAATAAATGGTGTGTTTGGGGGCTAAGGGTTAAAAGATGCCAGGGAAAGGGAATCTAGAATAGTCTTAATTGTTCTTGCACCGTTAAAACTTTACTAGGAGAGGATGAACTTCATCCAACCGTGCGACTAGATGATCAGGCTGAATGGCCATATGGAGTCGAGTCCTGAAAACAGCCAAATGGTCATATGGATTTCACCCATTACCCATTTACCCAACTTGTATAGCGAGCCAATTTTTTCACCTCTAGAAAGAAGAACATAGAAGACATGACGCATAATGGTTGTAATCAAGGCATATTTATAAGGAATACCATTTTCCCTCCATACTAAAATGCAGATTGAGAAGATGTCAAAGCTTCCTCGCGGCCATAATTTGATGTGATCCCTTAAATTATGTAAAAGTATATAGATTATACTTTAGCATTATTGAAAAGTACAACAGTATGTTGAATAAAGGTAGGCAGATCAAGCAAACCGTTTGGGTAAAAGTTGAAGGATATCTGACATATGGTGTGCGGGCCTTAGTCTGTTCATTACGATTCTGCCTCGAGATCTTGGTGTTTGTGAATCCTTTGCAATTTTTGGGACAATTAATGTATTTGGTGATTTTAAAAAGCCTGTTGCGTTTTATGCAGCACTAAATCTTGTCTCAGTGCTTTAGAAGGCCTGGAACCCATGTAGGCCTTTGCCAGCTCAACAGGTGAAGCAATCTCCTCCTCAAGATCCTGAAGACATATAATATTATATTGCATATTTTAACAATGGATCATTTGTGATTATGTTGGTACCTCCAATTATATGACAACTAAAATGCAGATTGAGAAGATGTCAAAGCTTCCTCGCGGCCATAATTTGATGTGATCCCTTAAATTATGTAAAAGTATATAGATTATACTTTAGCATTATTGAAAAGTACAACAGTATGTTGAATAAAGGTAGGCGATCAAGTAAACCTTTTGGGTAAAAGTTGAAGGAGATTTGGCATATGGTGTGCGGGCCATGCTGTACATTGTCGATCTGCCTCGAGATCTTGGTGTTGTGATTCCATTTGCAATTTTTGGGGCAAATAATGTATTTGGTGATTTTAAAAAGCCCGTTGCGTTATTATGCAGCACTAAATCTTGTCTCAGTGCTACCTTAGAAGATGGTGAACTATACAGATTTGCTCGAGAAGATGACTCGTTGGACCTTGAATGCAACAATGTTTTCAACCATTCGATTTCAGACCTGTTACAGTAAATAACATCAGTAATGGCAGTTTCATTCACTATTTACCTCAAAAGCAAGTTTTGGGTCATACAAGTTGCATGTTATTGATAAATGAGTGCACTACTCAAGCTCAAACATGTTATATAGAGTAAAGATACGGGTCACCACTCAGAGCAAAAGAAATAACATAGAAATACAGTAAAATCATAGACGGACCTAGTAAAGGTTTTTTGTTGCAACACTTGTTCAAGATCCGATATCACAGTAGCAGCAGATATACTGGCACAATTACCGCATTGCCCTTCCTCCCGAGTAGTCTTGGTTCACATAAATGCTGTCGTAAGGGGTATGTAGAGCATAATGAACATTAAAGTAAAGAAACAACATAGTGGCTAATTATACGTTCCACACAGCAAACCTAGCCCATAGTAGCTTACCAGTTACTATTACAAAACAATAAAATATTTTGATAGTCATATACTTGATACAAGATCGGATCATTTCTTTCTTGACATAGTTATACAAAAGATGTTCATTTTGCTATTACACCATTAAAGCATCTCCTAAAATGATGTAAATCACGTGCATTGTGGCTTCTACCTACACCGCAGAACTCATATGCATCTCTCACCAAACACAAATAATGCATCGATCAGCCACTTTAGCATATGAAAAAACATAATTTTAACCCCAACCAATCACAAAACCCTAATTAGTAACAGAAACCGGATAAAATCATTAAAAAATAGCGCAATTTAACCTAATTAATAACAATAACAATAACTAGCATGAGTCATATAAATTAACTAAGCTACACAAACCAAATTAATAACAAAAGAATAATCAAATTTTGAGAAAAAGAAATTAACCTGGCGGATTCCGTTTACCAAAACTGACACAAAAAAGCTTACTAGCACGGTCAACGATTATGGTCAACAAGTTAGGGTTTTTCTTCCTGATTTCGGGTGCGTACGGAATGTTTCTCCGTTGGAGAGGTGCTTTCAGGAGCTTTCCTCCAGCGGATGCAGTGGTTTGGTAGGGAGGTTGTGTGTTAGGCGCCATCGTCATTGTGGTTTGGATATTATGGAGGATTATTATGTTGTAAACTGAATGTCTGTCTGAGTTTGTGATGATCCTGAGACTATATATAAGGTTAGGGTTCCATCAACTTTCTACATTTGGCTCTTCACACTTTTAACTTGCTCAACAGCAGCCCCTTACTTTATTCTAAGCTCCATCTATCTATATCTATACTACAATGTTTAATAATATATATTACATTATTATAAAGAGTTTATGACATTTTCTTGAAAATATAGGAATGTTGAATGCTGAGGTACGTGACGGGTCAGTAATATGGTTACAAAATTTGATTAAAAAACTATTAGTTAAAGGTACTCAAAACCAGGTAAAAGATACTTTATTAATACATGCTGAGATAGAAGATGATGTAAATGTAAGGATAAGTTTGTGTCATACGCTTGCGAAGGCTTTCATTGTGTTTGATGTTGAAAATTGGGGGCCGGAACTTTCTGGTTAGTGTGTTGTGGGTGATAATCATTTGTTAAAGGAGGCTGCTATGCTTATATTAGTTAACTTATTAGATCAGTCACCTAATGTTGGCACACGTTTAGAAATGCTGTTAGAACAGCTGATTGGAAAGCCATTAGTGATCGTGCTAAAAACCTCGTTAAAGGTATTTTATTAAGACGTCTTAAGATAGAAGATGATAGAAGAGTAATGAAAAGTTTGTGTCGGCTTTTAGGTGGTGAAAATGGGTGGCCGGACCATTTTCTTTATTTACTTCTTTTTGGAACACCCAACCAATACTGAGATACGTGCCAGTGCCACGTCAGCAATTCTGTTAAAAAACTGTTAGAAGAGTCATTAGCTGAAGATACTCAATTCCACCAGGTTAAACATATTTTATTAAGTCGTGTTGAGATAGAAGATGATGGAAATGTAATGAAAAGTTTGTGTCATAGGATTGCGAAGGCTTTCATTGTGTTTGGTGGTGAAAATGGATGGTCGGACCTTTTTCCTTATATACTTTACTTTTTAGAAAACCAAACTAATGCTGAGATACGTGCCACGTCAGCTTAAAAAAACTATTAGAAGAGCCATTAACCAGCTTAAAAAAACTAATGGCTCTTCTAACAGTTCTTTTAACAGAATTGCTGACGTGGCACATATCTCAGCATTAGTTGGGTGTTCCAAAAAGTCAAGTATATAAGGAAAAAGTTTTGGCCACCCATTTTCACCACCAAACACAGTGAAAGCCTTCGCAATCATACGACACAAACTTTTCATTACATTTCCATCATCTTCTATCTTAACACGTCTTAATAAAATACCTTTAGCTGAAGATACTCAAATCCAGGTTAAACATATTTTCTTAAGTCGTGTTGTGACAGAAGATGATGGAAATGTAAGGATAAGTTTGTGTCGTACGATTGCGAACGCTTTCACTGTGTTTGGTAATGAAAATGGGTGGCCAGAACTTTCTGTTTTCATAAACGAGTGTGTTGAGGTTGATAATGATTTGTTAAAGGAGACTGCTATGCTGATATTAGCTAACTTATTGGAACAGTCAACTAATGTTGCCACACGTGATGAGTCAACATTTATCTTAGAAATGCTGTTAGGACTGTTGATTCACAACCCATTAGATGATCGTACTAAAAACCTGGTTAAGATGTGTTGAGAGAGAAAATGATAGAAATGTAAGGATAAGGTTGTGTCGTACGATTGTGAAAGCTTCTAATGTGTTTGGTGGTGAAAATGGGTGGCAAGAACTTTCTGATTTCATACATCGGTGTTCTTTGGGTCCTAATGTTGTGTTAAGGGAGGCTGCTATGCTGGATCGCTTCAACAAAATATTATTTGAATGCACGGGTTGTCTCAATATTCATTTATGTAATAATTTATTACAAAATATTATCTTTGATAGTCCACCTTTCACTTCGTCGATTTTAGTACTTTGTATGTTATCTGTTTCAAGGTAGTTTTATGTAAACAAAATGTGTTTTGATAAGTAATCCGAACATCGAATGTTATGATAGGCATAGCATAGACTGACACTACAACAATATAAGGGTGTAGGGTCGATAATTTCGACCCTAAACTACAAAGGGTGTCGACCCAAAGTGTTTAGGGTCAACAATTTCGACCCTAAGAACTCGATCCAAAACTCTCGACCCAAAATTCTTTGGGTCGACAAATACCTTTGAAATTTGGGTCGACAATGGGGACCACAACATTTCAACAAAATAGTTTGACTAGTTTTAGGGTCGACAATTCCTTTGACACTTTGGGTCGATATTGTCGACCCTAAACTTTTATTTTTATTACAACCATTTTAATATAGAAAACCTTTTAAAATTTAATTTTTTAGGGTCGACATTCCACTTGTAACTTTGGGTCGACAATGTCGACCCTAAGTTTGATATTTATTAAACATTACGAGTGGTATTCCACGTAGGTATAGCACTAAGTTTAGGGTCGAGATTGTTGACCCTAATATTGAGATTAGGGTCGACAATGTCGACCCTAAAGTGTGCCTCGGAAAAAAAAACTGGACGCCTGTCCAGTTTTCCAGATTTTTTCGGGAAAAAATCTACATTTCAACAAATCCAGAATTTGATAAATCCACAATACGATACAATAACAAATCACTAAACGTTACAATACCACAAATCCACAATACGATAAATTACGAAACGTTACAAATACAATTCAACAAATCCACTTTTACAATACTACTAAATGTCACAATTCCATTCAACAAAATCCACGTCACGATAAAATACTAAATCCATGTTTCACAAACGTAACAAGTCTAAAAGTTATTACACATACTAAGATACTACATAAAAACGCCTACTCGTCGTCGTCGTAGTCATCCGAATAGTCATCATCACCACCCGTACGTTGCTCGTCCTCCTCCTCCTCCCCTGATGACTCGTTATTGTTTTCACGAGCCAAATCTTGAGCCAATTGTTCACATCTCAGCGAATCATTCATATGGGGATTCGTTTGAAGGAATGTAGTGTGGGGACGTTTCGGCATTGTGAGAATAGACACAGAGGACGTGAAGTTGGGAAACGGAACTATACCACAATAGTTATTAAAGTTATTAAGTGACTGACATAGGGAGGAATAAGGCCGTATAGGGGAGGTTGGCGAGGTGTCGGAATAGGTGAGGTTGAGTGGGCCTGGTATAGAGTAGGAATGCGTGGTTATGATCACCAGGGGAAAGGGAGGTTGGAGTAAGTGCTAAAAGCCCAATGTCAGGGATATTTGGGCAATAGGTACACCAAGTGGGGGTGGGGGTACAAGACTAAAAGTAGGAGGGATAAAGAACAAGCCCTAATTGTAGTTGAAGTGCATAAAAAACTGACTCTAGGGTTGCAATATTCGCGCTCAGAATGTTGTGCGACCAATTAATCCCGTTGTCCGCCGTGTCAGCCTTACCGCAGCCAACTAAGCACCCGTTGGCACTGCGCCTCCTCAACTTGCTTCCCTCAGCAACTCTTTCTCATCCCGATCATAACATCTCCAAAGCAGGGGGGGAATTTTTGCAGCGCCTGCGAAAAGTTGAGCCCCCACCGCAATAACTTCCTCCCATGCCCGGACATATTTCTGAGCGGTTTGTCACGCGGAAACGATGTTCAATCCAATATTTCTTGATCGGTCTTGAATGGGATGAGGCCGACTTTAACATTATCTTGCATGGCCTTCATATCCAACTGTGAAAGAAAAAGAAAAAAAAAGGTTAAAAACAAATAAAATAAGTTATTAAAGCATGTAAAGAGTTAATTTACTTACATATCTCTCGTGGTTTTAAATTGGCCGGTTTTGTTATTTGAGTGCCCCTTCCTCCACGTTTCAATGAGGTCCTCGTAATACCCTTTGTCGACTTTCTATACAATATCAAATAAATTAATAACGAGCTATAAATAAACAATATAAACACCTTTAAAATATCACAAAAATTATGAAGAGTCTTACATATTCATTCCTTCCTTGCGCGAATGATTTTTTTTCCTTGATGGGTTATTATCGTGTTTTTTGTTTGGTTAACGGCATTTTGCAAACTTCTCGACACCCGAAGTTCCGGTTGGAAACCACTAGTCAAACCAACTGATTCCAATTCATCTTCGGTTCTGTCGCCCCACACTCTCGGCGGCGGCGGATGATTCTTTGCCTCGTCGGGCGACGTATGTTTTTGCAATAATGGTCAGCCTTGATCCTGTTCTATTTTTTTCACAACACTAGCCTCATTTAAGTACCAGCCCAAGCCTTACGTCTTTCCCCCACCGATATATACATTTTTGTCAACCACCACTTTGTCCTAGTTATTGTACCATTCCGCGAGGTTGAAATAGCTCTACATATAAACATATGCATTTAAATAAACAAACAATTTAAACATAACATGCATATCTAAATGTCGATAACAATAAGAATAGAAGTAAAATAAACAATTACTACCTCATGTCTAGGGTAAATATGCGCTTTAAAGGCCTCTGGAATTTCATCCCACTCGCAAGCATGGGGAAGTGGCCGGACTGTTTCCCCCATAAGACTATTCAACATGCCTGAAAAATTGCCTAAAGGATGGAAGGTACCAAGATCCTCGTAATCAAAGCCAATCTTCAAAGGTTCATTAATTTCTTAAAAACGCCTTCCTTAAGGGGTTACCGTTTTCCTTCTCAATACATAGCATCGAACCTACAAAGATAAGTTATTGAGTCGTGAACATTCAATTAAAAGAAATTAAAAAGAATCAGTGTTATAAAATAAAAATTAAAAAAAATCATAATTTCTTACTTTGGCATTGGGCCGGTACGGGCCGTGTGGGCCGTCTGGGTGGACTACAACCAGCATCCCCACCGTGTAATCTAGGAGCTACACACGCCATATGTAAAATAACAAGTACAAGAACACATAATTTCGTGGACCAATTAATGCTAATACACAAATTCATATAAATATACAACACATAAAAATAATTTCATTCAAATAAAAATTACACATTTAAACCAATAAAAACAATCCATTCAATATAAATACATACATTTAAACATATAAAAAAATTCATTCAAAGAAAAATTACACATTTAAGCAATAATCATTGTTTCAGTCAAAACTACAACTTAAGTATCAATTGTCATTGTCAGAATCATCGCTAGATAAAACTTCTTCAACATTAGTACTAGGGGAACATGCCTTTTGGAGAAGAGCTAGAATCTTGTTAAACCCTCATCAACTTATTTAGTAAAACCTTATGTGCAAATCTTCCTGATGTAAATTACCTATGTATCTGTCATAACCAAACCCGGTACAAACTTTGGGTGGACCAGAAAGTAACTCTCAAACTCGTTTATTAGGACCCAATTGTTTGGCTGGTTGAGGACCATTGTTTGAGTTGTGTGGAGTTGGGGACATTATTTGCAGAAATATTCTTCGAAGAACTCATCCAAGTCAAAGTTTTATCATTGTGAATGTGGTACTACCTAACCAATATGTCATTCACACCATACTAACTAAAACGCCTATTCACATATCCATAACTAACCAAATTCATACTATTAATAAAAACGCAAGTAACCAACTAATTTAATTACATACCTAGTTCACGGCCAAAAAAAAGGAAGACAATAAAAGAGGAAGATAGAAAATTGCCGCCGCCGAATGTAGATGGCTTGCAGCGTTTGCTAAGGCTTATGGGTGTGTGGGTCACGGAGGAAGCTACTAACTGCTGCTAAGTGGTGGTACTACTGTCTAAGCGCGAGAGCGTTGGTATACGACTACTGACAGGTGGTGGTTGCTACTGCCTGCGGCGGTGGTGGTGGCTACCTGCTGCATCTGAAGGTGGTGGTTACCATCTAGGTCATCACAAAACCCACAAAAAAAAATAAACGCAAAAATAATAACAAAACATACAAATTAGCACACAATATTATAAAAAAACATCATACATTCATAAGATTAATTAAGAAAAGTAACAAAATTAAAGATTGAATTGTGTGGGTTTTTTAAGGATATGGAGGTGTTGGTCGATTTGGATTCGTCGGGTATGTTTTTTTTTTTTTTAAAACACTTAGAAAAAAAAGTGATGGATATAGGGGGCTTGATTATTGAAAAAACTTTAGGGTCGACATTTTTTTTGAATTTTTTGGTCGACATTGTCGACCCTAAATGTTTTATATAAAAAACATATACACACAGAGAAAAACGTTTAGGGTCGACATATATTTGAATTTTTGGGTCGACAATGTCAACCCTAAACGCTTTATATAAAAAACATATTTACGCAGCAATTATGGTCTATGTTGTTAAGCGAGTGTTTGGGTCTACAATGTCCTACCCGACACTTGTAGGCGGGAATATCAAATTTTTTTTGGACGTGTTGTTTAATTTTGGGTGAATTTTTGGGGGCAAATTTAGGGATCGACATGTCTATAAAGCAATTTTGGTCGACTATGTCGACACCTAAACTTTTTTATATAAAACCTTTATTCCACCTACAAACCTTTTTGAAATAGTTATAAATTGGTTCGTTTCGGCCGGGTCGGTCCGGTTCCTCGGTTCGTATATAATTATTATTTAAAATTATTTTTTATAAAATATATAATAACTTTTTTATAAAATATATAACTTTTTATAAAAAATATAAATTGGTTCGTTTCGGCCGGATCGGTCCGGTTCCTCGGTTCGTATATAATTATAATTCAAAATGATTTTTTATAATTACTTATCCCCGGCGACATGTCGCCGGGAAATCAACAAAAAAAAATAACTTGTTTTTTATTGTTATTTGTATAATTTTTTAATAAAATAATATAATGGACCTTTTTTTATAAAATATATAATAAACTATTTTATAAAACATATAACTATTTAATAAAAAATAAAATTGGTTCGATTTCGGCCGTTTC
Source organism: Tanacetum coccineum (assembly GCA_026074375.1). Lineage (NCBI taxonomy): Eukaryota > Viridiplantae > Streptophyta > Magnoliopsida > Asterales > Asteraceae > Tanacetum > Tanacetum coccineum. The sequence continues at coordinate 25,988 of BQNB010024399.1, read as the reverse complement.
TTCCGTTCCGACTTTTCGAATATATGTTATTGTATATACATTAGAAACGTTCAACGGAAGATTCGATATGGTTATGGTTGTACAATGGACGTTTCAATGCGGACGATCGATATGTTTTAGGTTATACAATATACGTTAAACGTACGAGTCATATGTTTATGGTATATACATTTGACGTCATCAAGCGAGTCCAAATGTTATGGTTATACATTAACGTTAAACGGATGAGTCGATTTTTGAAAATGGTTGTACATCTTAGACATTCCAACGGATTGAGTCGAGATGTTAGGGTATATAACGTAAGAGTTCAACGGAAGAGACGATCTTGGTTTGTACATTAGACGTACTAAAACGTACGAGTCGATATGTTAATGTATACATTAGACGTTCATAAGGGACAGTCGAGATGTTATGGTTATACATTAATCGTTTCAACGGACGATTCATATGGTATGTTGTACGATTGACGCTCAATGGATGAGTCGATATGGTAGTGGTTTGTACATTAGACGTTCAAACGATGAGTCAAGAGAATAGATTTTATAATGTTGGTATGTTTCAACTGAAGATCGATATTGCTATGGTTGTACATAAGACGTTCTAAACTGACGAGTCGAATATGTTTATGATTATACATTAAGACGTTTCACACGGGACGATCGAGATTTATGGTTATACATTAGACGTACAACGGACGAGTCGATATGGTATGTGTACATTAGTCGCATCAAAAACGGATGAGTACGATATGTTGTAGTTTGTTTTACATTAGACTTCAACGGATGAGGTCGGATATGGTATGTTGTACATCTATACTTCAACGATGAGTCGAGATGTTAGGGTTATACGTTAAGGTGATACAACTGAAGAGTTCATATGGTAATGTGTACATTAGGACGTTCAAGGGAAGAGTCGTATATGTATGGTTAATACATTCAGATGTTCAATATGAGACAGTCGAGATGTTTAGTTATACATGAGACGTTCAACCGGAATAGTCGATATGGTATGGTTTTGTACATTAGACTTTCAAATGTAAACTGACCAGTCGATATGGTTATGGTTATACATTAGGACGTATCAACGGGACGAGGTCGATATGTATAGGTTTACATTGACGTTTTTAATGGTTAAGTGTATATATGGTGTGTTGTAATATATTATTTTTAAATCTAACATGATTAAGAAGTATTGTTGTATATAGTTATTCAACGGACGAGTCGAGATGTTATGGCTAAAAAACATTAGAACGTCAAAACGGAGGTGGGGGAGAGGATGAGACTCGATATGTATGGTATGTACATAAGAACGTTCAAAGGATGAGTCTAAGATGTTAGGTATACGTTAGAGGTTCAACGGAAGAGTCGATATGGGTATTGGTTGTCCATTAGACGTTCAACGGACGCGTCGGATATGTTATGGTTTATATATTATACGATTAAACGGACGAGTCGAGATGTTAGGGTTATACATTAGAGGTTTAACGTACGAGACCGATAAGGTATGGTTGATAACATAGACGTTCAATGGATGAGTCGTATATGTATTGGTTGTTACATTAGACATTCAACGGATGTGTCAAGATGTTAGGGGTTATACGTAAGAGGATCAATGGAAGAGTCGATAAGGTATGGTTGTACATGTAGAAACGTTCAAGACTGACGATCGATATGTTTATGGTTATACATTAACTGATCAATCGACGAGTCCCAAGATGATAAGGTAATATATTAGACGTTCAACGTGACGAGTCCGAAATGTAAGGTTTTTCACATTAAGACGTATCAAAGATTAGTCGATATGGTATGTTGTATATCTAGACGTTCAACCGTATTGTATCGATAGCTATGGTTGTAACATTATACGTCAACGGATGAGTCCGAGATTTTAGGGATTTACTTAGAGTTCAAACTGAAAGAGTCGAATGGTATTGTTGTACATTAGACGTTCAACGGGAAGAGTCGATATGGTATGGTTTATACGTTAGACGTTCAACGGACGAGTCAGATGTTTATGGTTTATACAGTAGACGTTCAAGGCGGATGAGTCATATGTGTATTGATTACATTAACGATCTATGGATGAGTCGAGATGTTAGGGTTATACGTTAGAGGTTCAACGGAAGAGTCAATATGGTATGGTTGTACATTAGACGTTCAACGGAAGAGTGGATATGATATGGTTATACATTAGACGTTCAACGTACGAGTCGAGATGTTAAGTTATACAGTAGACGTTCAAAGTAAGAGTCCGATAAGGTATGGTTTGTACATTACGACGATTAACAAATGATCGAGATGTTATGGTTATACTTAATGTTCAACCGAAGATCGATATGGTATGGTTTATCATTAGGACCTTCACCGGACGAGTCGATCTGTTATGGTTTATACCTTAATGTCAAAGGAAGAGTCGAGATGTAAGGGGTTAAACATTAGACGTTCAACGGATCTCGATATGTTATGGTTGTCATTAGAGGTTTAAACGAAGAGTTAGGGTTAAACACAGTTAGAAGGATCAACGTATGAGTGTATGTATTCAATATTAGAGTTCAAAACGTAATTGAGTTCGGGATGATAACATTATAGGTTCCAACGTTATGTATTTAGGGTTACACATTAGAGGTTCACCGTATGAGTTAGGGTTACTCTTCTTTTACTATTTCTTATTCAATTGGATGCATGCTATTATTTCATTTTCATTCAAAGAATCATCATGATTATATTAAATTAAACAAACTAAACCATCTGACTAACCTAAAACTACTGACATAAACTACCTATTAAACTAACTCTGCCAGATAAATTTCATATTACTAGAACAACTGAAGACACTACCCTGTATAATAATGATCGACTTCTAAAACCACCAGTCATAAATGGGACACACATTAATACCCTAACATAAAAAACTGGGTATTACCACAACACAACGAAATTAATACCCGAAGACACACTACCCATACACACCACAAACCATCATACACAAAACCCAACCAATCCCAACAACTGGGTCACACAAATCACTTCATAAACATCGTATACGACACAACAACTCCAAACAATACAACTCTCCACAAAACAACCACTAACTCAACACATAACATACCCAATCCACCGAACCTAACGAAAACTGGACCAATACCTCTATAATAACTACTCAAATCTATTCACGTAACACTTCCTTACCTTGTCACATGACATTAACTCTCACTTCACTTCCGTATCACCAACCCAACCTCACCTACCGACGTCCCACTAATACAAAATCATTTGTATCGCTGCACTTCCAGACATAACGAAACCCTACGTCGACCCGAACACCCCCAGACCCACTCACAACCAACACTACAAGAATACGATCTTTACAATAACAAAACAAAAAATACCTCACGAATAAATCATAAACCCTTCACACTATACATCGCTCTGTAAAAACTAACTTAAACCCCCCTCCAAAACAAAACAACACCCAACTACCACCATTCCCCACTAGATATACACTCAAAGCTCCACCACCAACCACCAACACAGTTCCCCAACCCCACCCACAACTAAGCCTTTGAAACAAAACCCTACCCACGACCCATATAAAACCCCATAACCAAACACCCCATCACCCACTTAACACAATAACGAAAAAACAATCCATTTATACCATTCTTTGCATATCCAGCAAACCGACCCATACAAACTAAACCATAAATGTTATGAAGTGTGTATTATCGTCTACACCAAACCAAAACCCCAACCCTTGAACCTAATCTTATCCTTATTCATTTACTCACACCCCATATTAACAATATAGAGTACGATAAAAGCCATTATGGTTATCCTTATTAACTCCAAAAACTCTCGCAAAATACTCCCCCAAGCAACCCTTCTTTACCATGAAAAGCAGATAGTATCTATATCGTCCCAAGCACACACACTCTTACCTCACAACCACAACACATTCACCACTACCATTCGATCAATTGGCCGACCAATGTAGCGAAAGATTCAAACTTTTAAGTGCACTTGTAAAAAGGGAAAGAAATGTGTGATGTCTACCATCACGCACTTACAATTATGGTAAACAATACTACGCATGTTCCCTTGTTCAAAGAGAACTATCAAAACATAAATTAATTAATAATATAAAAAACAATTTAGCTTATCAAAAGTACTTTCTATAGTGATTCTCCTTACCTAACGTAACAGTTAGGAACTCAAGAAAGAGGATTGAGCACTTTATTTGGAAGGATGACCGCGGGCTCCATATATAGTTCTTCTCTGGATCGTCAACACCTCTAAGTTTCATATCCGAACATCAGACACGTCCCGATAGTGATTCTCCGGGAACTTCCGCCTCAGAATCTCAAAAGGCAGAGTGCTCAAATTGTAAGTTCTTGGCTGAAAAGCTAAAGCATTAGAGGCAAATGATAAACATACTAGAGGGAGCTATAAGATGGAAAGGCATCCCGAGAAAACAGCACACTTGAGTCAACTGTAAAAACAATACTCTTTCCACGAGCTCAAACAATGAACATGGGAAAACTTGGTTATGGAGTAGTTTTTCATTAAGATAAATCAATTTAGCATTTGGAATGTAATTCATATGCTTTAATGTTTGAGTGTTTATCGATTTCTAATTTAATTTGATGTTATAATAATAAACGTTAATCGATTAGGAATCATTCCGTGTATTTTGATTATTTATTGTGGTTTAACTACATTCAATTCAGTTAACATTGAAGTAAATTTATCAAATTATCAAACTAATAAATGATAAAAAGAAATAAATAAAAATATAACATTATCACACCTTTCTAGTAGTGTTTGTTAAAATATATAAAGGTTTTTTAAAATAGATTTTTGAACTATAATTGGTAATTTATATAATTTCTGAATTTATAAAAAGTATTTTAAATTTTTGTATAAATTATTATTTTTAAATGAAATTTAGGGTCGACATTGTCGACCCTAAAATCTTTTATAAATTGTTTTATATATTTATATATAATTTTAAATGCATTTTATATATTAGAAAATGTAGAATCTTTTATAAATTGTTTTATATATTTATATATAATTTTAAATGCATTTTATACATTAAAAAGGTAATAATCCATGGAAAAAATGTTAGGAGTCGCATTGTCCGACCCTATTTTTCGACCAAAAAATTTGTTGACTAACCAGTTTTTGGTTGAATAAATGTGCACCCCTGCCTCATTTAGGGTCGACATGTCGACCCTAATTTTTATCTCGACCCAATACCAACCTTATTAGTGTAGTGTGACACTCGATCGTTATAAAGAATCATTAATTAACCTGTTTATGAACAATTGTTAACAACTTCTTGCCTTTAATACCTCAGTCTTATTTGATATTATAGAACTGCAAGAAATAGTAGTCAAGCAAGGACATGCACCAGATGATATAGCTTTTGAGCCCGAGCTGGTTTGTATTGAAGCATCAATGGATATGATAAAAACATGGAAGTGAATATCTTGACTTGTATATCTATTAAAAATGTTCAACATGGTAAATATTTGGCTAATAAAGTTATTGAACTGGACCCTAAAAGCTCATACGCTACAAATGGTAAAATGGGATGACATTAGAACAAAGTTTGGAGACGAAGAAAAATCTCGGGTTGTACTTCATATTGACTAGATGCATGTTAATGAGTTTCTTGCCAAAGATCCCATCAGCGATAAAATCTAAGCTATGTTGGAAGAAACTAAATTGATAAACACACATAGTGCTAGTGAAGATTTGTGAGGAGTATTGGTGAAGTGAGTGAGGCTAAATGAGCTATTATAATTCTGCTTGCGTTAGTTGCTATTCTAAGATTGAGAGGCTAAAATGAGCTTATATAATTTCAGACTTGCTTGCCGTTAGTTGCTAATAGAGCCAAGTGTGAGTGAGGCTAAATGAGCTGATTATAATTCAGCTGCTTGCGTTAGTTGCTATTGCTTAAGTGTGAGGCTAAATGAGCTGATTATAATTCAGCTGCTTGCGTTAGTTGCTAAGTGTTTTAGATTATGATAACGTTGTATGGTTATCTCTAATGGGTTCAATTAAGAAAAACACAACATGCTTCGGAAAGCAACAATGTGGAACAAACGCTCAGTTCTGTGTACTAGATTGATGTTTCCAAAATTGACCCGTTTCCTTTTTACACAAGATTTTGATTCAACCCGTTAATTAGTAATTCTGTTGAGGTGGAAAAATTTACTACTTAACGGGTTAAATCAAAATCTTGTGTAAAAAGGAAATAGGTCAATTTTGGTTGAACTTATATGCTGTAATTTTACCTTTAAAATGATTTTAATATTTTAACATATTGATTATGATAATTAGATAGTGATCTAATCTATTTTTCTTAAGACTCACAATCCTCGTCAAGATCACAAAATTATAAAAACAAGCTTTAAGTTCAATCAACCAATTCAATCTCAATGAGTTTGATTTGCGGTTAAATTCACAAACTTGTTAACTAGTGTTAGAAAACTGCCTTTTAGCATTTAAACAAAACTTTGAGTGAAGATCGGTGACAATAATCATGCTAAATACCATTAATAATCGATTGCTAGAAATCACCCGTTCGACGTGTAAATTTTTTAGCAACAAACCAAGTTTGATAAAACAATGAAATATAAACATAAATGGATCTTAGAACTAACATGAAATTGAATTAAAACATGTTATCACAATCAAAAGAAACCCATCATATCACAAACATCATCTAATCAAGTACACAAAGGCACTAGCCACTCATAGCAAACAAAGACATAAACTCGAAAACTTTGGTATTAGAAAACATTATTAAAAGGTATTACAAAGTTGTCATAAGACTCAAAGATTGGTGATGATTCTTTGATGATTTTGACTTCCAAATGATGGTTTCTTGATCCTCATTAGCTCTTGTGTTTTTCGAGGGTTTATCCGAGGGAAATGGCTTTGAGAGAGAGTGGTGAGACTTGGAAATAGTTGGCTAATGGTTTAGGAGAGTTGGTAGAGAATTATGTATGAAAACACTAGCCAAAAGGTGTCCTTTTATACTAGTTCCAAGGCCTTGGGGTATCAAATGGTATGTTTGGGGGCTAAGGTTCAAAAAATGCCACGGAAAGGGAATCTAGAATAGTCTTGATTGTTCTTGCACCATTAAAACTTTGCTTGGAGAGGATGAACTTCATCCAGCCGCGCGACTAGATGATCAAGCCGAACGGCCATATGGAGTTGAGGCCTGAAAACGGCCAAATGGTCATATATAGATTCCTGCGCGGCAGCCAACTTTTTTTCCTTTTTTTTTTTAAATTTTTTTTTATTTTTTTTTTGTTTTTTTTTTTTTTTTGTGGGCTTGTGTTTTTTTTTTTTTTTTTTCTTTTTTTTTTTTTTTTTTTTATTTTTTTTTTTTTTTTTTTTTTTTTTTTTTTTTTTTTTTATTTTTTTTTTTTTTTTTTTTTTTTTTATTTTTTTTTTTTTTTTTTTCTTTTTTTATTTTATTTTTTTTTATTTGCTATGGTTTTTAGAACTTTTTTTTTTAACTTTTTTTTATTTTTTTTTTTTTATTTTTTATTTTTTTATTTTTTTTCTTTGTTTTTTTTTTATATTTTTTTTTATTTTTTTTTTTTTTTTTATTTCCTTTTCTTCGATTCACCTTCCCATTTGTGTGACACTTGATCGTGGGTCTTTATTCTTCGATCAAACGTTATCGTATCTTGATCTTGGGACTTGTAAGCTTCGTGGTGTTGGCTCTTTCGCTCTTGAAAGGCTTATTAAGCTTGATCTTGATGCAGGATTCTTCGTACTTGTATAAAATATCCTTTATTCATCATTTCTTCGTCTTTTTCTTCCTTTTCCTGTATTTTGTTACATATAGACTTGAATACACACTTTTGTAGAATTAAGTAACAAAAGCTTAAAAAATAACCAAATAACATATACAAAAGTACGGATAACGCATACAAAAGTACGGATAGCGTGACTAAAAGCATGTAAAATTTGAGCGTTAAAATCATGTTATCATGTTTACAAATTTAGATAGTTCATCATTAGTGTCCGACTTTTTAGTAAGTATAAGATTCAAATCAACTAGGTCACGGATTGGTTATCATTTATAAACCCAACAAAAGCATATACTTTAGGTTGAAACACTAATATTCAAGGAATGACAGAAAATTTTTCACGTGGGAATAAAAAATTTAGATATTGAACAATAAAAAGTTATATAAGTCAATAAAGCTTGATGGAGTGGAAACACAAAACTTACTATCCACCTACTTTATATAAAATTTACCACATTAAATAGCCACACACACTCACAAACAAAATTAAATACATAAACTTTGCAGCGGTGTTGGAGCTTCAACTGCACACACATGGACTACGTTGTCTAGCAGTGGGGCTGATGATGTTTGTGTTATGACTTCAGAGAGCATGGATGACCCAGACAGGCCTCCTGGTATAGTGTTGAGTGCTGCAACTTCCTTTTGGATACCTATTCAACCAAAACAATTTTTTATTTTTCTATGGGATGAAAACTTCATGAGTGAGGTAACTATACAATTAACTGGACACAAGGTTAAAAACACTTTATAGTTTATATAGGGGGTGCACTGATCTTAGATTTTACATTTTTAGTTTATCCAGTAGGACGTTCTTTCAAATGGTGGATCAGTGCAAGAAATGGCACGCATCACAAATGGCCATGATTGAGGAAACTGTTGGTCCCTTCTGCGTCTTAATGTGAGTTTTGCATTTTAGTGTTCAGTAGCTACTTAAGTTGCACATATCTAGTGACCTTTAATTATTTAATATTGTAGAGTGCAAATTTGAGCCAAAGCAACATCTTCACACTACAAGTTATCCAACAGGATCCTATGTTATATATGCACTGGTAGATATCATATCCATGAATGTAGTGCTAAGTACGGGTGATCTGCATTATGTTGCATCACAGTTGGAAGAGAGTTAATACCATGAAGCTAATTGCCAAATGACATAATGAGACCTTGATAGTTATATATCTAAACCAACAATTGGAAATACATGTACTGTATATTTCATTTCATTAGTTTCAATGATATTAATTAGGGGTGTAAACGAACTGAGCGTTCAACGAAGCATTCGCAAATCGTTCGGCGAGAAACACGTTTATTTAATAAATGAACGAACATGAATAAGTTTTTGGCTCCGTTTAGTTAGATAAACGAACGTGAACAAACACTTCGTTTGTTCATTTACATTCGTGAACGTCCGATTATGTCTGTCAAATTACACTCATTTATCTTGTTCGTTTACGTTTGATTAACATCCCAAGTGTTAAAAAAGTTAATAAATTATATATTAAGAATTTTGCGGTCCATGCTAATAATATATTAATATATTACTTAATGTTAGACATTGAATAAACCCGTTAGTGTAATTTATTATCAACCACTATTTATAATAGTGAAACCCTAATACCCAAAACCCACAAACCGGGCTTGGGCTGATTTAGCCTCTAATACTCCCCCGCAGTCCGATCGGCGAAATCACGAAAGCTCGGACTGGAGTAGTAAGCTAGAAAAGGAGAAAATTAAAATAAAACAAGACATGAACAACCGAAACAAAGGAAATCGTAACCTTGTACGACACTTTTAACCTCGGGACCTTGCACGATTGAAGGGAACTTGTGACCTTAGCACAAATCATTATTTGATCGCAAACAATTTAATATAAACTAACATGAATTATACCTCCCATTCGCTTTTGTTGTTCCAGTTCGTTTACACGGCCCTAATAATAAAATAAGCAGCAACTCTAACTTTTTTTAAATCAATATTTCTATTGATTGTACTATTCTATAATTTTCATTTCACCAAGCTGAACATATATACGTGAATCAATAATAGTCATGTAAACAAAAATTCGTCCGCGTTGTTTTAAAAAAATAGTTATGTATCGATTTTTTCATTAATTTCTTCTTATAAAATATCTAGACCACCTCATTTAAATATACTTTTCTTTTTACTATCCTAATTTTTAAAATAAAATAATAATTATTATTTCAATTTACTAATAAACAAGATATATATAATTAAAATTATTAATTATCCTTTCTTCTCCTTGCCCACATTGCTCTTAAGATCACGGTCAAATCCAAATCCTAATCCAAAATCAAAATCCAAATCAAAATTCAAAATCCAGACCTAAAAACCAATAAACCAACCGTACGCAAATCTAAATCCAAACTTCAAACTAACTTAAACTGACAAATCCAAGCCACAACTGATCCAACCCAAAAAAAACCATCCTTACCAAAAAAAAAAAACCCCTTGAATGTTACGAAAGGTGTCGCAAAGAAAAGCATGACCAACCCTCCTCACTTCACCCACACGAGCTCCAGTCTCTATCCCCAGCGCTCCTACACCAGCGACCAACACACACCACTAACCAACTCCACTACAAACATATCTATATCGTGTGTCCAAAACGTCAAGCCATCTACGAAGTGTAATCTACTCTTGCGCCACTAAATGATTGATCATACACTGCGAGGGACAAGAGGTGTAGTTGACTATCGTTACAGTAGATAATTGTAATTTTGCTCTGTGGAGTATCAATCTACTATTGCGCGAGGGGGGGGGGGGGAGAGCTAAGGGAGCTGAGCAGGTGAGTAAGTGTGAGGTGGTACTTGCATGCTCTGTGTAGTTCAGAAGAGTGTGAACTATTCCCAAACACATCAGCTCGTTCCGCAGGGGTGCATCATCGTTTTGATAGCCTTTTTGCTGTTAAGGGTTGCCTTCTTCTTATTCGGTGGTGATTCGACTAATTGTTCATAGGAACTTCGTAAGGATTGGGTGCTTTGCCAATAACCGTTGTTTTCCTGGAAAGTGTAAAAATTATAAGGTCGTGACAAGTCTTCGAGCGAAAAATTCTGGCATTCTCGATACCGCACTCACAAATAAGTCAAGAATGTTGTTGATTGACGAACCACCCATTTTGGGAGTTGGTGACACGTATCTTGGTGGGGATGCAGGGAGGGGGAGGGTTGAAGACGATGAAGTTGGACGAGTATTGCATGAAAAGCGTTTGGTCACTTCTCTTGTGATTTTCATAGGTGACGTGAGCATATTAAGCTCATAATAAGTCACGTAAAACCCAAACAAGATAACTATACAAGTTTAATTTATCCAAAATAAGCTATTTAGCAACATATGTTATTCAAACATCACGACCACAACATCAAAACTACAAAACCCTCTTGTTTCTTTCTTTGTTCGACGCATCCAAACGCACCCTTTTTATCCATTTCGTTTCCAAAAATCGATTTTTACGACGATCAAATTGTACAACTAACATCTATGCATCAATATAAACCCAAAAGGACAAATAAAATTTAAATTTAGAAACTTACAAGAAAATATTTAAAAGTATAGATTTCAACGTAAACCGGATAACCCAAACGTTGTTTAAATGAATACCCAAATATTCGTAACATTGGTGGGTGCTGTGACCCATAACCGTGAACCCGTAATTGGTTCCAGTGACGTGCCAACTGGCCTTCTAAGTATGATTGTTTAGGTAAGTGATGATAGTATGATTGTGGACCTGTAACAATTAGATCGTAGAACTCGCGAGTTCGTTCTAGTGACTTTCACGCGCAGCACTATCTGCGAAAAGTTTATGCGGTGCGACATGAGTGCATATTGCTACTGTGAGTGCGAGCGTGGAATAAGCTCCGGCGATGAGCGCGCAGCTTCATCACATACACTCTGAGTCATACAGAGTTTAGAGTCTTGGGTTTTCTTTGGTGCGACCAGTCATCTCTACTCATCGAATTCTGAGACTTGGGAGAGGTAGTGTGGGTATTCTATCTTTAATGGAGTGGCTGATGCACACGAGTGGCTCTAATGCTTCTGTCTAGTGACTGTTTGAGGTAGTTAGTCCGGCACCACTGTAGTGTGCTCTTCCATAAAATGAATGAAGTGAAATGGATATTATTAAGGTAAAAAAAAGGTTTTTTTTAGAAAGTTTTTTTTTAATTATGTAACGTAAAATAAAAACATGTGAGGCCTAAAATTTATACCACTCACCGGTGGTGAGTGGTTCACCACTGAAGCACCAACTCACGCGCGAGTCTGTTCGACCGGCGTAGAGTTTGAATGGTGATTGGTATGGTGACTTTTGTTCTATACTGCCCAACCTAAGATAACACTTTATTATATATATTTTTTTAAATTCGAAACAAAAACATAAAAATTGAATCCAAGAAAATACTACTGTACATAAACAACCAAAAGAAGAAAGGAAAAGAAACCATTACATTAAAGTTGGATTTAGGATTTGATAAAAAATGATTAACTAATTTGTCTCAATTATACAAAACCAAACTTGGATTCTTTATTCATTTTAGTAGGCTACCAACAATATTTCAATGTAAATTTAATTATGCTCCATAAAATATACTTGTAGCCTTTTAGTTGTTTCTAGCACGTCCAGTTATAAGCCCAAAACCTATTACCGACTCATAGGCAATCATAATAACTAACCGTTAGATCAAATCCAATCCAAAGACCAAAACCCCACGATCCGTGTGCTTTGCTCTCCTTTGGCCAAAACACATACAACCCACCATCTATTCATCGCAAAAAATCAATGGACCCGATCTTAAGCTTAAAGAAATCTAAATTTAAATTGGAATTTCCTTGGTCCATTTTCTTCAACTATTTCCTTGCCTTTGAGTGAGCTCTCGTCTATCATGTAGCCATTTCAATGGTGCTGAAACCTCTGAATTTATGAATTATCTTGAGAGTAAGAAAGAAATTTTCAGCGAATCCACCTTCTCCAAGCTTTCTAAGAATCCTGCCAAGGAGCATATCTAACATAAGTTTCGTGGGTGATTTAGTTGAGCCAGAACATTTTCCTTTAAATATCCATTTTTCATGGTGCGCAATATTTTTGTGGTCTGTTGAGTGGACTTTGGTAAGAACATTAGCATACCCGAGACCAATCCCGAACCATGCAATGCTTTTTGTCTCTATTTGTTCAGCTCCCTAACGATTTTTGGTTCAGACTCGTTCATTAAACAGCTGTCTACGACGTCGCGTGGTCTATCTCTTAGCATTAAGAGATTAGCTTTTTGTCGAATTCTACGCAGTGGACCACCCGATCCAATATCATACGTCTAGATAACAGAACTTCTAGCGTTTTAGAGCGAGAGTTAAGCTTTTTGTCCGATTCTTATGCCAGTGGATACCCAATTCCGATCCAATATCATCGACGTGAGAATAAGAACTCTAATCTACGTTTTAGAGCCTGATAGAGAAGCGTGACAAAGCTTTGTTTTAGAAAAAAAAATAGGCATATGTGTAGTATATCTTGGATATGTTTAAAATCCCAAACATGTCAACTTGGTAGGGTTTAGAAGAACTTAACTAAAAAGAATACGAGGTCACAGCCGAGGACCATCCCAAAAGTGTGAAAAATTGCATAAACTTCCAAGATCATCTTTATAAAAAAACATAATCTGCATATGCTTTAATAAAAAAGTAAAACACCTATATGACCTGTTTTTTATTCATAAACTAAGGAATGAATATAAATGGTATGTGCCAGTCCACCCCGCTTTCTAACTTATCCATTTTTTATCCAGCCCATTTCACGCCGATACCCATTTAGGTCCATACTCGACATCCGAGCCAATGTAGTCACCTCTAAAAGAAAACATAGAAGACATGACGTAACTAATGTTTGTAATTAAGGCATATTTCCAAGGAATACCATTTTCCCTCCATGCTAAAAGGTAGAAGACTAAGAAGATGTCAAAGCTTCCTCACGGCCATAACTTGATTTGATTCCCTGAAATTATGTAAAAGTATACAGATTATATTTTAGCATTATTGAAAAGTACAATAGTATGTTGAATAAAGGTAGGCAGATCAAGCAAACCTTTTGGGTAAAAGTTGAAGGAGATCTGGCATATGGTGTTGCGGGCCAAGCTTTACATTGCCGATCTGCCACCCCGAGATCTTGGTGTTTGTCAATTCATTTGTAATTTTTGGGGCAATTAATGTATTTGGTGATTTTAAAAAGCCCATTGCGTTATTATGCAGCACTGAAATCTCTTGTCAAGTGACTACCTAGAAGGCCTGAACCCCTGTAGTGCCTTGCGTAGCTCAACAGGAGAAGCAATCTCCTCCTCAAAAGAACCTGAATACTAATAGTAATATTATATTGCATATTTTTAATGATGGATCATTTTGATTAATGTTACTCACCAAATAATATGACAATTATATTATTCACGCAGGTACTGTCATCATGACAAAATCTTGTGTTGAATTATTTCACATTTTGTCATATAATTGGTGAGTTAAACATGATCACAAATTTCATTTAGAATCATCAATAGCACAGCCTCATGAATAATATAATTGTAAACTTTTTATTTTTCCCAAATCAACCCATTCACAAGTTACTTGGTCAAAATATGCAACCTCCGCCAAAAATGTAAACCAAAATGCCTACAACCATGCATGAACACATTACATAATCTTGATGTGACCATGGGCGTGGTAATAGCATGTAAGTTATCCTTCTCATCTCCATGTTTTTTCAGAGAGCCACTTGTTGACGCTTCAAGCCTTAGAAGAGAAGATGGTGAACAATACGGATTTGAATGCAACAATGCTTTCAACCGTTCGATATATAACATCAGTATTGGCAGTTTCATTCACTATTTACCTCAAGAGCAAGTTTTGGGTCATACAAGTTGCATGTTATTGATAAATGAGTGCACTACTCAGGCTCAAACATGTTATATAAAGATACGGGTCACCACTCATCAGCCAAAAGAAATAAACATAGAACACATGAAAAATGATAGACGGACCTAGAAATGGTTTTTTGTTGCAACACCTTGTATCAAGATCCGATACCCCCCCCCCCATTAGGGTCAGCAGAATTACCATGTTGTTGAGTAGGAGTTAGGAGGGTTAGACTGGGGTTCCCCTTAGGCTTACACGCCAGGATTAGAATCCTAGGAGGGGTTTCGGGTCTTTCTTTTTGTGTCGGGATCACTTAGATACTCGTAAAACTTGATCGTAAAATTTTCCCCAAAGTTAATTAACATTTTTATTCACCTTAAAAATACTTTTCCATTAACCTAGAGTATTTACAAGATATATTACGCTTTAAACCTCCTTCAAGAACTCATTGACATTTAACAGACGTGTCTTGACTCGTTTTTTGTCGGCATTTCTAAAATTCACGGTCAAACCACCCATAAAAAAAAAAACTATAATAATAACCTCTAAAAATTAATAGTATTTCCAAAGTAACCATAATTTACACATTTCTCAACAAAATCATCAGCCGGGTCAACACGGTACAATATCGAATAATACTGACAAAAAGTCAAAAATATCAAAGGCCTAAAAATGAAATATTCTATACTTAAAAGGGTCAAAGGTTCCATTCTAGGCCCCATAAAAGAATTTCGACCTCGAAATTCAACTACTAACATCACTTAAACAAATGCGGATACTTCAGTTTCATCTAGATTCACACACCCTTCCTCCCGAGTATTCTCTCTTCACATTAAAGTGACGAAAGGGTATGAAGAGCAAAATAGAACATTAAAAGAAAAGAAACAACATAGTCTTCGACATTAAACGTTCCACGGACACTACTCAGCCACAACTCAATTCCCAAGAGCACTTCACAGCTTTACGAGACTTCTCTCTACACAAAACCAATAAAAAAATTAATTATGGTCATAAACTTGATACAAGATCCGATCTTTTCTTTCTAGCCCATTGTTTATACAAATGTTGTTCATTTTGCTATTACACCCATAATAAGCATCTCCTGAATAATGATGTAACTCACGTGCATATGTGCTTCTACCTACACCGGACAACTCTATGCATTCTCTCACCAAACACAAATAATCAACGATCCTCCAATATAGCATATGAAAAAACATAAATTTAACCCCTCAACACAATCAACAAAACCCTAATTAATAACAGAAACTAGATAAAATCATTAAAAAATAGGGTACATTAAACCAAATTAATAACAATAACAAAAACTAGCATGAACATATAAAATAACTAAGACTACACAATTAACAGAAAGTACCAAATTAATAACAAAAGAATATAACAAATTTTGAGAAAGGAAATTACCCTGACTGGATATCCGTTACCAAAAACTGACACAGAAAAAGACTTACTAGCACGGTCAACATTTTGGTCAACAAGTTAGGGTATTTTCATCCTGATTGCGGTGCGCACGGAATGTTTCCCGTTGGAGAGGTTGCCTTTTAGCGGAGCTTTCTCTCCGGCTGAAGGCGGTGGTTTGTAGTAGCGGTTGTGTGTACACGGGCGCCGTTCGTCATTCTGTGTGCGCGTTCTGACGATCGAGTCAGAAGGTCGTACCATTTATTAGCGCGCGCTCTCATACATATCTTCGCGCGGACATATCTCTGGGTCTCACGATTCATGACTTCATGACTCCTAGGACACCTCTATAATACTCATAAAGATTGTTAACTCTGGCATCTACCGGAGGGTCTCCCTCACACCAACTCAGTCCCATTATGGCTCTTCACACTTTTAACTTGTGAGCACAGTGTCACGGAGCCCTCGCATTTAGGTCAACTCTTCTTGAAGCGCCGGTGCGTGGCTGCTCTAAGCGTATTGTGAATATGAACAGGTCATCCACTAACTCGCTAGGAAAATCTAACTATGGGAGGGTGGGGGGGGGGGGTGGGGAGGGCCGACGGGGGCAGTATGTTCATCGGGGGACAGAGGAGAGTTCTTGTATGTGCCTTTACTAATAGTCTTGGATTAGAGACTAGATCATTCACAGTCCATTGCTTCACATTTATTGCTTTGTAAAGATAGAATGTGTGAATGTTAGATTAGGAAGGAGCATGATATATGGTTGTTTAGGAATACGGGAGGTTAATTAATATTAGCTTGAAGGTACTCAAACCAGTAAAAAGAATACTTTAATTAATACGTGTTGAGATAGAAAGATGATGTAAATTAAGGGATAAAAAGTTTTGGTCATACCCTTGCGAAGGCTATATCATTGTGTTTGATGTTGAAAATTGGGGGCCGACTTTCTCTGTTATGTGTCGGGTGATAATCTTGTTAAAGAGGTTCCTCATGCTTAAAATAGTTAACTTATTAACATCCGTCACCTAATGTTGAGAACACGTTATAGAATGCTCGTAGACCAGCTCTTGGAAAGCCATTAGTATCGTCGCTAAAAACCATCGTTAAAGGTATTTATTAAGACGTCTTAAGATAGCGCGAGCGAGATAGATGAGTTATGAAAAGTTTTGTGTCCAGGCTTTCAGGTGGTGAATGGATGGCCCGGACCTTTTCTTTATTTAACTTCTTTTTTGGAACACCCAACCAATACTGATATAACGTGCCAGTGCCACGACAGCAATTCTGATTAAAAAAAACTGTTAGAAGAGTCAAATAGCTGAAGATACTCAATAAGCCACCAAGGTAACATATTTTATTAAGTCGTGTTGAGATAAAGATGCGAGAGTGCGAATGTAATGAAAAAGTTTGTGTCGTACGATTGCGAAAGCTTTCATTGTGTTTGGTGTGAAAATGGGAGGCCGTGGAGGACCTTTTTCCTTATATACTTACTTTTTTTGGAAAATCCCAGAACTAATGCCTTGAATACGATGCCACGTATTCAGCTTAAAAAAAAACTGTCAGCTTAAAAAAACTAATGGATCTCAACAGTTCTTTTAATAGCATTTGCTGACGTGCTCATATCTCAGCATCTAGTTAGGTGAGAGTCAACTATAAAACCAGTAATATAAGGAAAAAGTTCCGGGCCACCAGTTTTCACCCCAAACACAATGAAAGCCTTCGCAAAATCGTTACGCGCGAGAAACTTTTCATTACATTTTCATCATACTTCTATCAAAAACACACACTTGATAAAATTATGTTTAACGCGCGAGCGCTGCTGTAATTGGATATCTTCAGCTAATGGCTCTTCAAACAGTTTTTTTTTAGCAGAATTGCTAGACGTAGGCACGAATCCTCAGCATTGAGTTTGTGGTTTTTTCCCAAAACACAGTCACGTATATAAGTAAAAGTTCTGGCCACACATTCACACTCACCAAACACAGTGAAAGCCTTCCGCAAGCATTAACGACACAAACTTTTTCATTACATTCCATCATCTTCTATCGTTAAACACGTCATAATAAAATACCTTTAGCTGAAGATAACCAAATCTCAGGAGATAAACAATTTTATTAAAGGTTGTTGTGACAGAAGAGATGGAAATGTAAGGAAAGTTTGGTCGGTACGATGCGAACGCTTTCAGTTCACTGTGTTTGGTGGTAAAATGAGGTGGCCGGAACTTTTCTGTTTTCCATAAACGAGTGTGTAGAGGTTGATATAGATTTGTTAAAGGAGACTGCTGATTCTGATATTAGCTAACTTATTGATCAGTCCAACTAATGTTGGCGCGACACGTGAAGAGTCAACATTTTATCTTAGAAATGCTGTTAGGACTGCTGATTCACGAAGCCATTAATTGATCGAACTAAAACCTGTTAAACAGACTTTATTAAGATGTGTTGAGAGAGAAATGATAGAAATGTATGGATAAGGTTTTATGTGCGTACGACTGCGAAAGGCTTTCTAATAGTGTTTTGGTGGTAATAATGGGTGGCCAGAACTTTCTGATTTCATACATCGGAGAGATCTTTGTCCTAATGCTTGTTGTTTCGGAGGGCTGCTATGAATGACATCCAGGATCGCTTTAACACAAATATTATTTGAATGCAGCGGGTTTGTGCATCCTCACTAACCATTTACATCTCAGATAGACGACTCCTCCGAGCAGCAAACGCAACACTAACATATCATGAAATCCACGCTTTCACATTCTCGATTTAGATACTATTCGATTACACTGCTAAACTCTCTCTAGATACACACACACACACACAGAATTTTTTTTTCCTGTTTTGGAAATGAGTCTGTTTACAAATGTTATCTGTTATCAATTAGTTTATGTAACACAAAAACATGTGTTTCGAGAAGGAGTTCCGAACGTTGAATGTTATGATAGGCATAGCATAGACACACACTCGATCTTATAAAGAATAATTAATTAGACCTGTTTTAAACAATGTTAACAACTACTTTCCTGGCATGGCTCTTTATACCAGTCCATTGATATGTATGCTAAATGTAGCGACAGTCACCTATCTCATTAAGTCAAGCGCGCAACTACACTCAACATGTTCAGTCAAACTGTCACGACAGCTCACCACTAGCTCTATCACCTAACTACTGCGACAAGTCTTCTCGTAGATAGTCCTCCGAGCTGATATATTGTTTGAAGCAGCTATGAGATATGACATAATAACATGAAGTGATTCTTGGAGCTTGTAACATCTTTAAAAATGTTCAACTGCATGAATACATTTGCTAAACAAAGCTTATTGAACTGGACGTGAAAGCTCATACAGCTACAATGGTAAAAAAATGGGTTGACACACAAAACAAAGTTTGGAGACAAAGAAAATCCGGGTTGACTTCAATTGAACACACATGGCATTGGTCATAGAGTATCTTGCTATGTCCCATTGAGCGATAAAATCTATGCTATTTTAGGCAGACACCACACACATTGATACATCTCTTTCTATAGCTAGGGACACATTTGGTAGGTGTATGTAGAAAGTGATGTGAGGCTAAATGAGCTAATGGGGGTGTTGCTGATAGCTCAAGTTTGATTAGGTTGCAAAGGATGGGTGGAGGGCGGGGCTGATTATGGGAGGAGGGAGAAGGCGGGGGGGGAGTGGGATGCTTGCGTTAGTGTCTATATAGCCCAAGTGTTTTAGATTCATGATAACGTTGGTATGTTTCTATGCCTCTAACGGGTCAATTACACACAAAAACTCTTAGTGCTTCAGAAAACATCCAATGTGGGTAACAAAACGCTTTACTAGATTGTATATTGTCCAATATGTTGTCATATCAGGGGTTAGATTATGGATCTAGGATACTTGTTAAAAAGCACTTAAAAGCATAAAAATTGTACTGAATAATACATCAACCAAAATTGACCCGTTCCTTTTTAACACAAGATTTGATTCTACCAGGTTAATTAGTAAATATATCGGTCCAAACCATTGCTAAGCGCAAACAAAGAAATAAAGGTAAACTAAGGAATTGGACATAACAAGCACAAGTAGTATACAAGGCCATTCAACAGGGGGGGGGGGGGGGCAAAGTGACCAATCCTTGGCGCCTTAATCAACCCCACGGATGAACTTTCTGTGGATGGGGTCCAATCTCTTAGATCTTAAAGGACTTGTATCCATCTTCCGGGTTTTTCATTCCCTCTTCCCAGTCACCCATTGACCGACCACCAAAAACTACCTGCTGTATACCCAAATACCTGCTAAATAAGAGCACAAAAAAAGGAACAAAGTCTAAATAAGCTAATAATACCAACCAGAGTTTGTGGACATTGTGTTGAGGTGGAAAGACGTACGTGTCACTAGGGTTGGGTAACAGGTCAATAACGGGCGGATCTGCGAGTGAACATGTCACTTAATTTATGTGGGGAGTCGGAATGGATGCAGGTAGGTTAACCCACAGTTCACTTTTTCGTTGTCTTTTTCAGTTTTTTGTTATTATTATTAAACACAACAATCTAAATAGGTTAATAGCAATAGGAGTTGTATTGTGACAGTTCTCTATTTTTTAATTGGTTAAAAAAAACCCAAATCAACCCATTGAAAAATTGCAACCTATAACGTTATTGATTGAAACATATGAAGAAGATGCTTACTCTGAACTCAATACAGTGAGGCAGTTGAGCAGCACATCAAGAGCAAAGTAATCAGAAGTACCTATGTCTACCCTGTTGTTGAACATTCAAAAGATCTGTTACCTAAAATAGTTTCTGTCAGGATTTGATCACCAACAACCATGGTTACTAGTGCGGAACTTTAAAACAAGAAGGCGAAACACACACAGCAGCACCTAGTTATGTCGACAGAAAAGAACATGCACAAGGTATTTCCCTAACCAAACATTGATTAGTATTTGAAAGAATGGAAGTACAAGTCGTCTCTTCCCCCCACACCTCCTTTTTATAGAGAAAGGGAGGTAGTAAGAATCCAACTTGGACTTTATGACGGCTAAGAATACAAAGTCAAATTGAACTCTATGACTTAGGACTTTTAATCCAATTTGGCTTTTACTTTAACCCCTAGACAATAAGCTAATGATAAAGGCTAAATATAACAGTTTCCCGCAGCGATAAAATTTAGTTATGTCAAGTTTAATACCAGGCTCCTCCCCAATTGTCTTGAAACTCAACATCACCGACATCATGGAATGATGATCATATCCATAGCTGCTTCAAACAAACCAACTCGGGCTATAAAAGTTATATCATCTGGTGCATGTCCTTGCTTGACTACTATTTCTGCAGCTTCTATATATGTCTCCACATTTAGCATACATATATAAGACTGGTATAAAGAGCCATGTCAGGAAAGTTGTTAACATTGTTCTAAACATGTCTAATTAATGATTCTTTATAAGATCGAGTGTCACGCTACAAAAAAATGTTGGTTTTGGGTCGAGGAAAAATTAGGGTCGACAATGTCGACCCTAACATTATTCCATGACTTTATATATTTTCTAATGTATAAAACGCATTTAAAATTATATATAAATATATAAAACAATTTTTAAAAGATTTTAGGGTCGACAATGTCGACCCTAATTTTTTTACATGACTTTCTACATTTTCTAATATATAAAATGCATTTAAAATTATATATAAATATATAAAACAATTTATAAGAGATTTTAGGGTCGACAATGTCGACCCTAAATTTCATTTAAAAAAAATATACAAAAATTTAAAATACTTTTTGTAAATTTAAAATACTTTTTGTAAATTCAGAAATGATATAAATTACCAATTATAGTTTAAAAATCTATTTTAAAAAACCTTTATATATTTTAACAAACACTACTAGAAAAAATGTTATTTTTATTTATTTATTTTATCATTTATTAGTTTGATAATTTGATAAATTTACTTCAAAGTTAACTGAATTGAATGTAGTTAAACCACAATAAATAATCAAAATACACGGAATGATTCCTAATTGATTAACGTTTATTATTATAACATCAAATTACATTAGAAATCGATAAATACTCAAACATTAAAGCATATGAATTACAATCCAAATGCTAAATTGATTTATCTTAATGAAAAACTACTCCAAACCAAGTTTTCCCATGTCATTATAGAGCTCGTGAAGTATTGCAGCTGACTCAAGTGTGTGTTTCTCGGGATGCCTTTCCATCTCTAGTGCTCCCTCTAGTATATTTATCTTTGCCTCTAGTGTCTTTATCTTTTCAGCCAAGAACTTACAATTTGAGCACTCTGCCTTTCCGAGAATATGTGCAGATCTGGAAGTTCCCGAAGAATAACTTGGACGTGTTGAAGTTCCCGGATAAGAACTTAGAGGTGTTGACGATCCAGAAGAAGAACTTATATGGAGCCTGAGGTCATCCATCCACATAAAGTAGCCACATCCTCTATCTTGAGTTCCTGGCTGTTACGTAGTAAGGAAATCATAAGAAAAGTCATTTTGACAAGCAAATTATTTTATATTACATAAATAATTATGTTTTGATAGTTCACCTTTGAACAAGGACATGCGTAGTATTGTTTACCATAACTCTAAGGTTTGCGTAATGTTCGTAACACCACATCTCCTCTTTCACACGTGCCTTAAAAGTTTGATCATAACGCTAAATCTAGTGGCAATTGATCGAGGTGGTGGTGAGTGTGGTGGTGGTTGTGAGGATAATAGTGTGTGTGCTTGGGAGGATAAGATACTATCTGCTTTTATGGTAAAGAAGAGTGCTTGGCGGGAGTATTTGGCGGGAGTATTTGGCGGGAGTTTTTGGCGGGAGTTTTTGGCGGTTAAAGGATACCATAATGGCTCTAATATTGAACTCTAATATGTTAATATGGGGTGTGTGAAAATGCAAAGAAATAAAGGTCAGGTTGGTTTGTTTTGGTGTAGATGATCATACACCTCAAACATTAAATGTAAAGAAATAAAGGGTTGGTTTAGTGTAAATGCAAAGAAAGGAAACCTGTATATTTTTTTGTATATATGTGTTATGTGTGAGAGTTAATGTAATATAATCATGATGATTCTTTGAATGAAAATGAAATTAATAGCAAGCATCCAAATGAATAAGAAATAGGAAAAGAAGAGTAACCCTAACTCATACGTTGAACCTCTAATGTGTAACCCTAACTCATATGTTGAACCTCTAATGTATAACCCTAACTCATACGTTGAACCTCTAATATTGAACCCTAACTCATATGTTGAACCTCTAATGTGTAACCCTAACTCATACGTTGAACCTCTAATGTACAACCATACCATATCCACTCATTCGTTGAACGTCTAATGTTTAACCCTAACATCTCGACTCATCCGTTGAACGTCTAATGTATAACCATAACATATCGACTGCGTCGTTGAAGTCTAATGACAACCATCCATATAGACTCTTCCGTTGAAACATCTTATCGTATTAACCCTTAACATCCGGACTCATCCGTTGAAGGTTATGTACAACCTTACCATATCCGAACTCATTCCGGTGAACGCTATGTATAACCCTAACATCTCGACTCGTCCGTTGAACGTCTAATGTATAACCATAACATATCGACTCTTCCGTTGAAAGTCTAATGTACAACCCTACCATATCGATTCTTCCATTAAACCTCTATCGTATAACCCTACAATCTCGGACTCATCCGTTGAACGTCTATTACACCCAGACCATATCGAATCATCTCTTGAACGTCAATGATAACCATAACTCTCGACTCATCCGTTGTCGACGTCTAATGTATAACCATACCATATCGATTCTCCGTTGAATGTCTAATGTAACAACCTATACCATATGACCTCTTCTGTTGAATCCTGCTAACGTATAACCCTAACATCTCGACTCATCCGTTGAACGTCTAATGTACAACCATACCATATCGACTCATCCGTTGAACGTCTAATGTATAACCATACCATATCGACTCATCCGTTGAACGTCTAATGTACAACCATACCATATCGACTCGTCCGTTGAACGTCTAATGTACAACCATACCATATCGACTCGTCCGTTGAACGTCTAATGTATAACCATAACATATCGACTCGTCCGTTGAACGTCTAATGTACAACCATAACATATCGAGTCATCGTTTGAACGTCAATGTACAACCATTCCATATCGACTCTTCCGTTGAAACCTTAACGTATATCCCTAACATCTTGAATCATCCGTTGAACGTCTTAATGTA
The DNA here is from genome assembly GCA_026074375.1 of Tanacetum coccineum. NCBI lineage: Eukaryota > Viridiplantae > Streptophyta > Magnoliopsida > Asterales > Asteraceae > Tanacetum > Tanacetum coccineum. The sequence goes on along the minus strand of BQNB010024399.1, from coordinate 1,581 downwards.
CAAACAGACCATATCGACTATCGTTGAACGCCTAATGTAAACCATACCATATCTACTCATCCGTTTTTGATGTCTAATGTATATGCCATAACATCTTGACTCGTCTGTTGATACGTCTAATGATAACCATAACATATCGACCTCATCCGTTGAACGTCTAATGGACAACCAACCCAATCGACTCTTCGTTGGAACCTCTACCATATATCCTAACATCTCGACTCATTCGTTGAACGTCTGAAGTACAACCATACCATATCGACTCATCCGTTGAACGTCTAATGTATAACCATAACATCTCGACTCGTCCGTTGAACGTCTAATGTATAACCATAACATATCGACTCATCCGTTTAACGTCTAATGTATAACCATAACATATCGACTCGTCCGTTGAACGTCTAATGTAAAACCATACCATATCGACTCTTCCGTTGAACACCAATGTATAACCATAACATATATACGAAACGAGGAACCGGACCGACCCGGCCAAAACGAACCAATTAATATTTTTTATAAAAACTTATATGTTTTATAAAAAAGTTATTATATATTTTATAAAAAAGTTATTATATATTTTATAAAAAAGTTATACAAATAACAATAAAAAAACATGTAATTTTTTTTATTTTTGTTGATTCCCCGGCGACATGTCGTCGGGGATAAGTAATTATAAAAAATCATTTTTAATTATAATTATATACGAACCGAGGAACCGGACCGACCCGGCCGAAACGAACCAATTTATATTTTTTATAAAAAGTTATATATATTATAAAAAAGTTATTTTATATTTTATAAAAACTCATTTTAAATAATAATTATATACGAACCGAGGAACCGGACCGACTCGGCCAAAACGAACCAATTTATAACTATTTGAAAAAGGTTGGTAGGTGGGATAAAGGTTTTATATATAAAAGTTGGAAATTCACGTTGTAACTGTGATAATTTGGTTACCCTCAAAACTCTTAAGGTACACATATCTAGACACGGGTTTGACCAACATTATACCACTTGGAAATATCATGGTAAACCGATTCTTCCGCTACCTCCACCAGTACCACATTCACCTGAACACATTGACATGGATGCGTTCTTCGAAGATATTTGTGCAAATAATGTCCCAACTCCACCAACTCAAACAACTCGTCCACCAGCCCAAACAACGGGTCCTAATAACGAGTTTGAAGATTTACTTTCTAGGTCCAACCAAAAGTTGTACCCGGGTTGTGATATGACTACATTGGAATTTACATCAGAGATTTCACACATCAAGGTTTTACATAAAATAAGTGATGCCGGGTTTAACAAGATTTTAGCTCTTCTCCAAAAAGCATGTCCCCCTAGTAAAGGATACAATTTCCCATCGTCATACTATGAAATCAAGAAGACATACAAAAAGATCGGGTTAGGATACGGATTTAAGTACAAATGATCAAGCGACAGAAGTGGACGCCCCACCGGTTAATGATGACAATGCTAATGCTAATGAAGACAATGAAGATGATGTCGCTGCACATGTACTTGATGATGATGATGTTGTAGTGTCTGATGATGATGAAGTGAACCCTAGTA
>BQNB010024398.1:43450-60758 GCA_026074375.1 Tanacetum coccineum | reverse complement strand
GTTTTTGTTTAGTTTCTTCGGGAATCGAGCCCAAGTCACGTGCTTTTTCTTTGAATGTTTCCCAAATGCTAAAACATAAAAAACGATTAAGTACAATATTTGGGCATATTTGCATGATTTAGGGGGTTAAATGGCCCCGAAAAGGTGTATAAAATGACACATCATCAAAGCAGTAAGCTTAGCTCAAAATCTATTTAACCACTTCATTCCACCCGTCAAAATAACGCATATTCTTACCCACCGGAAGCCCAAGACACATAAATGGAAGGAGATCAGAAGCAAAACCTAACGACGAGGTTACACTTGCAACTTCCAAATTAGAGGTCCCCACACCAAAGAGCCTACTCTTAGAAAGATTAACTTTAGGCCCCGACGCCTCCTCAAAACATTTAAGAATGAGAATTAGATTTTTCGCATTTAACCTTGACCAATCTCTGAAGACGAGAGCGTTATCCGCATATTGTAATAAGGAATGATTTACCCCTCTATTCGCAAGAGAGATATCTTTAAAGAAGCCCTCGCCTCTAAAATAGATTTTTGGAGGGCTTCGGCGAACAGAAGAAATAGAAGGGGGGAGAGAGGGTCTCCTTGACGGAGGCCCCTCTTCATCTTAAACTCGCCTGAGGGAGACCCGTTCACAAGAATCGAAATAGAAGCCGAAGAAAGGCACGCCCCAATCCACTTCCCCCATCTATCGCCGAACCCCATATGTCTCATAACATCTTGGAGAAAATTCCAATTAACGCTATCGAAGGCCTTTTCAAAATTCACCTTGAAAAGTAAAAATTTATGTTTCTCTATATCGGTTATCCTAATGATTTCATTAGCAACTAGAACCATCAAGGATTTGTCTCCCACAATTGGTAGAAGAGTAAATTGCAAAAACCGTCTATGTGGTTAGTCTAAATTGCATGTTTATTCCTTACCTTTGAAAGTGCAAGCGCAATCCCTGTGAAAAAATTTCAGTGCGGATATAATCCTTGGTAAAACTAAAATGACCTTGTCTTCTCTCGTGCACAAAACGATTTTTGCAATTTACTCTTGATAAAATTTTAGTAAGTTATCTTAAAGCTTAACATGTAAGTTAATAATAATGGCTATCGATTTTTTTAGCACTTCTATATATAGTAACTACGTAAACAATTGTAACAAACTAAAAGCGAAAATGGGTCATTGATGGTTGTATAATACGAAGCATTGCATTCCATTTTCAGCAGCATAAAACACTTCCAATTCAAAGTGATATAAGTTGGTTGATTCATGAATGACTCGAGAGTTCAATGTGATTGGAGAAAGGTCGCCGACTTATACTAACAAAACCATATAACCAAATCACAAGTAGGGATGGAAACGGGCGAGAAAAAAACCCATAACCCATGAGTACCCGCACATAAATAGGCGGGTAATCCAGTTATTTTTCACTTGTGGGTGGGTTGTAGGTGAAAAATTATACTCATCGGTAGGTGGCGGGTGGGTGACGGGTAATGCATACCCATCATGGGTATACCCATTTAAGAAACTCACTAGTGTACCTGCCTAAATACCCACGGGTGTACCCCTAAACCCATTTGTGTTAAAATAAAATTTATTATACTACTTAAATATTTGTGAGGTTGTTGGTATATATTTAAGGGTTAATACACAAACAGGGTACTAAAGTTTCCAAAAAAATTGGCCTAAGTCACTAGAGTTCGATGAATATGAAAAGCTCAAAGTTCTTTAAGAATATAACATGATATATCTCCATACATTATGTGATTGGTGTAATGATGATTAATTTTTTCTTGTTCCATCCAGGCAGTCATTAAGATATATTGTGAGCCTTGAGTATTTAGAAAATTTTATATATGTCTATTAACCCATTTCATAGTTAGTTTACTATCATAAGGTATTTATGATTTTGTTCCATTTCATAAACCCACGGGTGATGAGTAGATGGAAGTGTCATACCATATTTCTAACCCTATATATTTGGAAACTTCCGATTTATGGACCACAATAAGCAGAAAAACATTTAAGCACAATAATTGGGGCTAGAAAGGACAGGAAAAAGGATGGTCCTCCAAATTTCTTATTGAAACATACATATAAAAAAATTGTTCTATTAACTTGTTTTATGGACTTGTTGCAGTTCATTTGATAACACCCAAATATCGTAGTAAATCGTTTTTAGGCTAAATATAAGGTATATTCATAATTTATATATATAATTTTTTGTATTATTGCAAATATTATTATTTTATTTTTTTTTTGAAAACTGGGTTGACCCGGCGGGCCAACCGGTTGAACCGGTAACCCGGTGACTCGACCGGGTCGATTAGAGACCCGGTTTTCAAAACATTGGGCTTATGTTATATGTATCCTCTAAAACATCATTTGTACCCCCCGGGTTTTTTGCGGTTTTTTTTTGTATTTTATTTTTTTTGTATTTTTATAATTTTGTATATGTTATAAAACTGTGACACGGAAAAAACGGAACGAAAAATATAAAGTTTAACAGGTCAAAAGTATAAAACTGTCAAAATTTACGGAACAGAAACTGATAAAAAACTGCGTTGCACTGTAAAAAAGAGGGTAAAAAAAAATCTTTTGTACCTTTTAGCACTATTTAGTGGGTCAGGTGGTACCAATAGGGGTACCCTACTCAATATAATGTTCAAAAAAAGTATATACAGTATATAATGTACGATACAACACAAATAATTGACGTTTTGAAATGAAAAGTGGGGTTCAAAAGGTTTTGAATGACAAACAAGACTTTTAGGGGCTTTTTGATAGATGTTGATTCCTAAGAAGCTCTTATTCATGACAACACATTTACATTCTTGTGAAACATCTTTTCTATATGTCGTTTTGTTAACGTACATATAATCAAAGTATCTTCAAAGAATAATACCAAAAAGCTTCAAAAAAAGATTTTCTTTAATAAAGCTTATGACTCACTTCACTTTTGCTATGATGCTTTTAAACATAAAGATTCCAAACGTTAAAATTCGGGTAAATTAAACCGTTGGTCCTCAAACTTCATCCCGTTTGCGTGTTTAGTCCCCCGTTTTGAAAATCGGTGGAAATGGTCTCAAAAGTGGTCATTTTGGTACGTGTTTGGTCCCAAGGGATGAATGGTCGTTAAGTCAATTCATTAGTGATGGGTACCATTGTAATTTCGCATTAAAAGTATTATAGTGCACCGTTGGTCCCTAAGTGTAAAAATTTTTGAGTACACATGTACACTTCTCATCACATCACCAATTAATATTTTTACTATTCACTTCACTTACACCTCTCATCCCTATCATTTCACAAGATTATTCCCGCCCGAATCATATTCCTACTCTCTCACAAATCACTTACACAACCATACTTACAATATTTTTCTGCAATCAAACCCTACATGCAATGGTGTTAGTGGACCACACGGGATGGAAGCTCCGAAGAAAACATTGGACGGGCACCACCGATCAACTCATCGAAGATCTCGAAGCGGCTTATGGTAATGATTTGAAGGCCTTTTGCTCAAAGTTGATTTTTTTACAAATATATTGTTCTTTACTTGTTTTATTGTCGATTTATGAAGTTAGGTTTTGATTTTGATTTTCAGATAATGCACCCAATATGTTTTCGATTCGAATACATTATGGTGGAAATTTTCAAAGGTATCCAGGCCGAATGTATGTCAGTGGTCGTGTCGATATATTTGATATGGTCGATATTGATTTGTTTACTGTCGTTGCGCTGAACATGATAGTTCTTAAATTAGGTTACACAGGTAAATCTGATCCCATGTTTTATAATTATCTTAGACCACTCACCAGTCTAGATGAAGGGTTGTATGCTTTGGCTTAAGAGGAGAATGTTCATTGCCTGGCTACCCTTGTTAGGAGCTTTAAGTTGATTGAGGTCTATATAAAACATGGTGTTACCGCTTTAGACTCTAACCTTAGGGCACCACGGTTTAGGGCAACATTAGAAGAGATTACTGATGAGCCTGGTAGCATTGCAACAAACAGAACTGAAAAAATATTGTTGTTGACCTGGCATGAGTCTAGTGAAACAACTAAGGAACCTGTTTGTGACTCTGTCACACCTATCTCTTTGCCACAACATGATTCAAGTACACCTTGTAAGGATTCTGTTTGTGAGTCCATTACACCTAGGTGTATGACTGATTGTATTTTAACCTCTCCCACTGATGAGTCTGTCATCACATATACGTAGTTGAGTGGTGTACATGGAGTTGACACACAAAGCCATGTTCTCCCGACAATACAATCACAGTTTAGTGACATAAACCTGAGTTTTATCTCACAACAAGTAACTGCTAGTCATGTTATAGATAATGTGATGAGGCAATTATCATTTGATGAAACAGAATTAGATGGAGAGGCGGGCTTTGCTGATGTTGCGGGGAGTGGTGTGGACAGTTTAGGGTTAAGTCATGATGAGTCATTTGGAGTTGATGACTTGGACTTGAACTTAAATGAACCTATAAACCTAAATGTTTCCTAAGTTGAAACACAATCTGAGCTCCCTGTGTGTGAGGAACCAGATGTTGGTAGAACTCAGGAACCCATTTTGGCAGAGGTTAGCACTCAAAAACCTATTGTGGCATAGGTTAGCACTTAAGAACCCATTGTGGCAAAGGTTAGCACTAAGGTACCCATTGTGGAAGAGGTTTGAACTCAGGAATTCAGTGTGAAAGATGTTGTACTTGAAGATTATGTGAGTTCTGGGGAAGATGTTGAACAATATAATGGTGAGTTTGATGAATTAGCTTCTAGTGATGGACAGTTCTTCTTTGATGATGAAGGAACAGATACTGAATATGGTGTTTAGTCTAGTGAAGATGCAGGTACAGATGATGATGATGTAGACGAAGATTTTTTGGTAGATGAATAGAATGAGATTGTAAAGCCTGATGTTGATGTCCATTTGTTTGGTATTAGCATGGATCTTCCTTTTAACAACATTGGTGTCCCTAATCTAGTGTCAAATGATGTTTTAGAAGGAGAGAACGTGGATATCATCAATGCAGATGGTTTTGACAGTGACCCTGGTAATGATGAAGAAACAAATTACAGGAAGAGAAGGTTAGCCGAATTGAGGACAGAAATGGAAGGTGTTATAAATGCTAGTGGTCAATGGAAGTACTCATTTTACACTGGCTAGAAATTTACAACTCCAAAAGAGGTTAAGGACAGCCAGCAATATACTATACAAAAGAGCTAAGAGTTCTACCTGCTTCTATTGAAAAGCAAAGGAATTTTGAAGCTGTTTAAGAAAGATGAGTGTCAGGATAAGAGCAATAATGTGCAAAAAAGTTGCCTGTATTTACAATGTCACAAGGTACTAGACCAACTGGCCCAAATAGTGGAATGGAGCTGGCCTAGTGGACGAGTGGCCCAACTACAAAAGAGTACAAAAAGGAAGACTACAGGTAACAAATTATGACAGTCAAGCATCTCCTTCTTTTTTAGATGCAACATGTATAAATGGGATTAAATGCCCTTCAGGTCCTTGTATGTGGGAAAAGACAAATTCACGACATAATTGGGTGTGAACGACACACAAGGATACAACACACACTGCCTTCATCCAGGGAAATCAACACTTGCAATTAACAAATTCTTGTCTGAAAAGATATTGAATAAGTCAAGGTTTAAATCCGTATTATCCAGTTAAGGCATTCAAGACCAGCTCCCACGTTAGCTGGAGGATCAGATAATCTATGAGCAATAGCTTTCAAAGCTAAAGACGTAAAGCTGCAAAGAGAGATTAGAGGAGATCATAGTTTTGAGCAGTATTCTATGCTGTAAAACTATGTTGTTGAGTTACAGTCTACAAACCCTAATACCACTGTCAAGATTACAGTTGAAAGGAATACTGATCCTTTTTTGCCTACTACAGGCGTGTTTCAGAGAATATACGTTTGTTTGGAGCATTAAAATTGAGGTAAGAGCCTACAAAAAAGTATCTGTTAGGGCTTTAGATGGTGCTTTCATGAAAGAGCCATCTCCAGGCTAAGTATTGGTAGCGGTTAGACTGGATTCAAACAATAAAATTTACCCATTGGCCTATGCGTTGGTTGAAGCTGAAAGTAAGAGTTCATGGTGCTAGTTCTTACAGTGTTTGGGTGATGACATAGATCTGCATTCCAATTCAAATTTCACATTCATTAGTGATAGACAAAAGGTTAGTACTAGTCTGACTAGTTGAATTCTAAATTACTGAAATAAATAAATATTAAATTATATGAATTTGTAACTGATTAATGAATTGGTTCATGCAGGGTATCATTCCAGCCATTAAAACTGTTTACCCAAGTGCAGAACACATATATTTCTTGCGACACATACATGAAAACATAAAGCAGGGATGGTGTGGACAAGCATACAAGGATTTGTTGTGGAGAGCCGCATCTGCTACAAATGTTAGGGATTTTGAGAAGTGTATGTTGGAGCTTAAGACGATGAATTCTAAGGCACATGAATGTTTGAACAAGATACCAGCAGAACAATAGGCTAGATCTCATTTTTCAGGTAACACATAAATGCAAGGACTAACCGTGTAATTTTCTTAATGCCATCACAGTTTTTACTGCTTTCATATTTATAAGTATTAGGTATAGTTGTATAGCATTAAATGATATTGTATTTTTTGATTTGTAGGTAGAGCCAAATCTGATTTATTGCTCAACAACATCTATGAGGTCTTTAATGGTAAAATAGTTAGAGGTAGGGACAATCCAGTAATCACACTTTTAGAGTACATCAGGGAGTATTGCATGAAGAGAATTGTGAATATACAAGGTGTGATTGATAAATGTACTGGTCCTTTGACCCCTACTGTAACCATAATTATAGAATCCATCAAAAAAGAAGCTCATTTGATGAAGGTGCAATGGAATAGAGCAAATAAGTATCAAGTTTCAAGTTTACTTGGTGATCAGTGTGTTGTGGATGTAGTGAGTATGACATGTTCATGTAGGAAATAGGAATTGACAGAGATTTCTTGTAAGCATGCTATTGCAGCTTGTTGGAATATGGCTCTGAATGACCGGGCGACACCACCCCAGAAACGTGGGTAAATCCTTGTTATCGGTTGAGTACATGGAAGGAAACATACTCTCACAAGATACAACCAATTTGTGAGACCAAGTACTGGGAGAAGTCCACATGTCCAACAACACTTTTACCACCCAAGCATCATGTCCAGGTAGGCCGACCAAGGAAGAAAAGAAAGAGGTCCAAACATGAGGATGAACCATTTGTGAAAGATGGTAAACTGAGCAGGAAAGGAAGAACCATTACATGTCAATCATGCGAAAACATTGGACACAATAAGGCAACATGCAAAGGACAAGGTCGAAAGGTAACAACAGGTAGTTATTTCAGCTTCTAACGTGTCTTTGATATAAACATCATGGAACAACTTACAAGGAATTTTTTTAATGTAGGTGGCAACAATGCAGAAGCCAGTGGTAGTGCATCTAGGCAAGCACGACAAACAGAGCCTGCAGTTGGTTAAGATGGTTTAAGTGGATCAGGTGCTGGTGTTGTTATAGGTTTGTCTGCTGCTGCTGGTGAAGGTGGTGCAGGTGGTCCAGGTATTGCCAGTCAAGGTTCATCCCATAGTAGATGGACAAAGAGAAGAGTACAAATAGAATGAAACAAAGAATGCAGATGGAAGAGAAATGGGTGATGGTGTACCAACACAGTCAAGTGCAGCAGGTGGGGCAAGTGAATGGTATTTTCTTAATTCCAAAAACTAATATGTTTTAGAAGAGTGTATGTCTATAATTCAAGTCTACATAAGTGGCAAACATCAAAGTCCACATCTGTGGCAACTGTCTAAGTCCTTTTAGAGGCAAACATAAAAAGTCCACTTAGGTGGCAAATGGATAATTGCACTTGTTTAGGACTGATTTAAGCTATTTGTGACCTATTTAACTTATTCTGAAAAAAACTACTCAGTAGCATGACAGGTTATACACAGTTGGTCCATGATGTGGAAACCAGTTATGCCCGTTTGCAAAACCATATAAGTAGCATGAGAGGTTATACACAGCTTGATGTGGAAACCAGGTTTGCCCATTTGGTCCCTATATAACAGTGAATATTGTTTGTTACACGTGTTACTATGTTCCATAGTTAAATGAATTGCCAGATAAGTCAAAGTCATAATTTAGTTGCAAAAGCATGTCACTATCATAAGAGTTTATACACACTTGGTCCTTGATGTTATAACCGGGTTTACCTATTTGGTCCCTATTTAACAGTGATTGTTGTTTGTTACACCTGTAACTACGTTTCGTATTTCCATTGGTGGACAAAAGAGCTAGTCTCTTGGCGGGCTAATCTCTTGGAGGGAAAATGAAGAATTGTAGGTTTTCTTACACGATTAGTCCCTGAGACCCAATTACACACCATCGGACCGTCAAACTTAGATACACCATTGGACCCCCAAACATAAGTATTTAAATCGATACCAGATTTACCATTCTTACACACTGTATTTCTCCCTCTAATTCTCAACCAGCAATCTTAATAACTTAAAACATGTTGGCATTAAGTGATAACGGTAACTTTCCCTTGGTCGACGAAGAAGAAGTGACTTCTAAGAAATTAGCACCGATGGCTGAAGAAATGATAATGTTAATTGAGGCTCTTAAAAGAAATTGTATTTCGCCCTCTGATTCTCACCCACCAGTCATAATAACTAAAAACATGTCGGCAGTAATTGATAACCTTAAGTTTACGATGGTCGACGAAGAAGACTTAATTTTTAAGAAAATTTCACCTATGGCTGAAGAAATCCTGGAAATGTTACCCGTTTGTGTTGCCAAAAAAATAAAGGTGAGTGGCTTCATTTGGTACAATGATGAAATAAGGGAACATGTAGAAAAGCTTGTTGATGGTTGGAGAACAACAGTTTCCTATTTTGTCGAAAAGACGGTGAAAAAATATGCAGATGATGAATGATGTTGGTGTTTGTTTTGTAAGTTGTTGTTTGTTCTGTAAGTTATGTTTGTATTTGAAGTTAGATGTTTAACTTTTAGTAGACCGCTAGATCTTGTTATGTCATGTGTATCCAGATGATGAATGATGTCCGTGTTTGTTTTCTAAGTTGTTTTTTGTTTAGTAAGTTTTGTTTGTTTTTGATGTTGGTGTTTGTTTTTTTAAACAATTCGAAGAAAGATATTTAAGTTAGTAAGACATGCCAAAGTCAACAAATACTCTTTGTAACAATCAGAACAGAGCATAGAAACTATGCAGACCCACCATCCTTATGGAATACTTTGACCATATTTTTTTATAATGTTAAGATAATGAGGAGTTGATTGCTTAGGAGAAAAGACGGAAATATTATGAAGTATCAAAGTCGCTCCTACGTTAATCGCCTTTGCAAACCTCTCCTCTGTAAGCACTTTGTAATGAATAGTACTGGAGATTTTACCAGAAAGGTCTTTGAGTGTTACTGTGAGATCGCCCAGCGCATTCGGAGTACAAGACTTGATAACTGCAACAACTTTCTCAAGTTTCACATTCTTGAGAAATTTCTTAACATCTCCAAAACAACCCGTCACGATCCCTCCATCAACACTGACATAGTCAATCACGCTAATCCATGGCGCACACATAAAATCGTCATCCTCGCCCACATCCTTAATAACTTTTCTAATATAATATTGTGTAGACATTATGGATTCCTCCCCACCTTTCCAGGTATCAACTAATTTACGGAGCTTGGCCATTTAAACAATACCAGCGGGGCCTGGTATTATCCTAATGGGCTTCACAACACAATTATCAACTTGATTGTTTTGAGATGAAAACAGGGTTTGGGTGGTGGTGGTTATATCAGGGACTATGTGAGGGTTGTTGGTGGGGCGGACAGTGAGGGTTAGTAGAAGATCGGAATCATCTATATCAAGACCTTCTTCCCATTCATGATTTGGTGGTGAATTCATGTTTTAGTGGATGATTGTGATATGGCTTTACTTTGTCAACAGATTACACTAGTCTTAAATAGGGTGTAACTTAAACTATGTTTGACTTTTTTGTTGAACACAAACCTTGATCGTTTCTTTACCTTGTAAAGAATATGTTACCTTGGATAAATCTAAAATAACAATTGTAGAAACTTTGTGTTTATATTAAAGTGTATTCGGAATCTACACTTTAATACTCTAGTAGCATTATCAATGAAACAGTAACAATGACAATGATGTAGTAGAATGAACACAATGAATATAACCAAAATGCTTCAATATTATTAGAATAATAATACGAGTACTCTGACTTAGTACCAAGGTTTACAACCTTGAAGCTTGCAAAACTTTTCTCTAAAATCGTATTGAGGAGATGTCTAAAACCTTAACTTAGGATCTCCTTTTAGGAGAAAGAGGCCTTTTCAAGATAATACAATCTATAAGAAAAAATCCTTTACAAGTCTAAACATATACGTATCTTCTTAATCTTTATAAGATATACATTCCATACATATCTTCTTATGTCTTCTTCAAGTAAACTTCATGCAACAGTAGTAAAAACCTCAGCAGTACTAACTTTTAATACTGGCAGTACTAAAATTCCTTCTGGCAGTACTAACTTGTTCTAGCAGTATTAACCCTGTGAAGATTTATTCCCAACAATCCTCCCCTAAACTCGTGATTTACCCTTAAATCCCAAGTTTCTTCTGAATAAATCTTCTAGTCTTCTTTTGCTGATGATTCTTTCACACACTTCATTTCTTTTGTTGCTGTTTTAGCATAAGCTTGAGAAGTTGATAACACATTTCATTCCAGTCATCAGCTTGTAGCTTAACCCAAACGTTGTTTATAAACTACCCGAATATAATAAGAATCAACCTTGAACAATAAATCTTCAATGGTTTTTTAATCAAAGATGAGAAAAATGATGAATATATGTGTGTGTAGGCGTCGGCCAAAGAGAGAAGGAAAGAAGAGTGTGTGTGTGTGTTTTGTTATATGAGAAATGATAAGAATGAATGAAATATATAAGGACCTAGGATGCTTAACTTGTAAGCTAGAAATTTGAATCCAAAGGGTGTGTGTTTGTGTGCTACCTTCGGCAAGGACAAGCCCTAAGGGGGACCAATTTGATCTTCCAATGTGAGCTAAGGAAGGACTAGTCCTTAAACTATTTTGTAGGAAACATGTCTCTTAATTCAAAATTCAAAATGAGCATCCCATATGTGTGTATGTAGTGTTGGACGCATGCATGAGCCAAAGGGGACCAAATTGGTCTCCAAAATTCTAGGAACTCCATGCATGTTTGTATTTAATTTAAAGGGTTTCCATGCATATACTTATGTTATTAGTTATATCCGGAACACACAAATAACGAAAATGAATAACGACTTCACGTAAATTTCTAAAATTTTAAATATCAATTACAAATGTAAAAACGCGTCTACTAACGAAAGACTACGAGGTTTGGATGCACGGATCACTTTTGACAATGATTCTCAGTAAATAACGGAACAACTTCCCGGTTAAACGTAAAAATTAAACGAAACATTAAAATTCAAATTACCAAACGGAAACGACTAAAATATTGATTAGAAATTTACGGGGTGTCACATCAAGAAATTTGGAAAACTTTGTTAGTCACCTATCAAGGTAATAGCCAAGTCAAAGATAACAAGATCGACCTTTTGGCACAACAATATGAACAATTCTTCATTTCTAAAGACGAATCTATAAATAGTGCTTTTGCTAGGTTTAATACTATTATTACTAGTCTAACAGCTTTGATGAAGGTTATTCTAGCAAGAATTATGTTAGGAAGTTTCTTATAGCTTTACATCCAAAATGGAGAGCAAAGGTCACGACAATTGAAGAGTCGAAAGACTTAACATCACTGTCACTTGATGAACTCATCGGGAACCTCAAAGTTCACAAGATGATCATCAAGAAAGATTCTGAAATAGTCAAAGCTAAGGGAGAAAAAAAATCACTCGCTTTATATGATAAGAAGGAATCTAGTGATGAGGAGTGTTCGACTTCTGAAAGTGAAGACGAAGAATACGCCATGGCGGTTAGAGACTTCAAGAAGTTTTTCAAGAGAAGAGGTAGATTCGTGAGATAACCACGGAATGACAAAAAGACGCTCCAAAGAAGTCGAGACGACAAGAACGGAAAAAGTGATAGGAAGCGTTTTAGATGTGGTGATCCAAATTATCTTATTGGAGAATGTCCAAAACCACCAAAAGACAAGAACCAAAGAGCATTCGTCAAAGGTTCTTGGAGTGATAGCGGTGAAGAAGATGATGAAAAAGCTAAAGACGAAACATGTCTTATGGCTCAAGCATCAAATGAGGTATGTTCCGATTCCTCTTACTTTAGTGATAAAAATTCATCAATAAATGATCTTACTTTAGATAATGAATATGATAAACTTTGCAAGATGAATTTAAAAATAATCACTAAGAATAAACAACTAAAACCTATTAGAAATAGTTTAGAAAATGAGCTTAGTGGACTAAAATTAAAATTGTCTACACTAGAGAAAAACAAGGGAGTTGATCTCGAATGTACAAATTGTCAACCACTTAAAAATGACAACAAAAAACTCAAAGAAGAAACTCTTAAACTAACTAAATTTAAAAAGAGCACGCATTGCTTAAATGAAATGTTAAGTAATAAAAAACCTTTTGAAGATAAATTAGGTTTAGGGTTTAACTCATTCACATTCTCAATGTCACTAATAAGGTCCGGATTTACGATACGCAACTTCGGGTAAACTTTCTCGAATCCGCGAAAGGCAGTTTTATCGACACTTAACCAAACGACGCCTTTGGAAAGTGAGGTATACGTGTCGTCTAACAACGGAATAAACTCTAACTTACTGATACTAGCTAAACTGTTACGAGACTCATTATTAACTGTGGTTAGGTTAATGTAAATGGTGTTTAACCAAGATGAGAGCCAACTATGCCTCATTGATTTTAGTATATGCCTGATTTTATAATGTTTTTCGTTATATCAAATATTGAATTGTGAACTATTAGGGTTAGGGTTTTGGTGGTAAAGGGACGATGGTTGACAGAGGAGCGTGATGGTGTGGGGTGGTGGTTGACTGTACATGGTGATGACGTAAAGTAGGGGGAAAGGAGTAGAGCCGAGCATGAGTTGAGCTCGGCTAATTCATATTTTGAAGAGCTTGAGCTTGAGCTCGGGTTGTTTCGAGTCTTAAGATTTGAGCTCGAGCTCAACTTGTGGTATATGATGTATAAAGATCGGCTCATTTCCTCTAAACTTAAAAAATACAAAGCATATAAAAATAGCAAATGGGTAGTGTTACGTATAAACTACAAGTAACATCGTCCTAAACTTTTTAATTCTTTTTTCTTATTTGCTTTAATTATAAAACTGCAAAATAAAAAAATAGAAAAAAAAACATAAAGTCTGATATATCAAAAGTAGTAAAACATATAAAAAGTACGAAGCAAAAAACCATTAAAAACGGTCTTGTCTTGTTAATAAAGTGGGTAAACTACCGAAAAAAGTATAAAACATAATGTATAAAGTTTGACAAGTCAAAAATAAGGAAAAAAAAGATGTATCGAACAAAAAATCATAAAAAATGTCTCGTCATGTCAATAAAAGAGATACCAGAAGGTGGGAGTGATAAGAAATATCAATATCGCTTTATATAAATATTATCTTTGTGACTTGTCCAAGAGATATGATAGCTTATAACCAATCTTTTTAAAAATAGTGGTAACATTGACCAACATCATTACCATCCAATTATTAGCAAATTAGTTTTTCGATACCACCAACATAGCATAATAAGACAATCAATTTCACGATTCAGACATATTTTACTTAAGGGTTAATTGCTTGAAAATGTATCATACTTATCATTTTTTTATTGTGTGTACTGAACTTTTTTTTTTCTTATTGTGTGTACTAAACTTTTAAGGGCTAAGGCTCCAGCGAAGGCGTTGTTTTTTGATGATGTAGTGTGTAAGTCTTATAATTGGTGTCGGTATAGATGTAAAGCGTCGTTTGCTTGGAACGATTGACTCAAAAATCCGCATATTATTTCTTTGTAGTTGCTAGCTTCTTGCTAGTTTTTTATCAATAAAATAGCTGTTCAAAAAAAAATTAATCATCATACTTACCCCAATATACTTTTATAACCCTAAACTTGAAAAAATTCCTTTTCTGAACATCAATCTTTGATTTTTGTACTTCTTTGGGCATTTTGTCACCCACCTAACCGGTAATAGGTTTTTTCCTACTTGGCAGCCACATAGGATTTCTATGCCTACAAAAAGATAATGTTGTAAGTTTAGTACATTTATAAATTATTTTCCTACAAATTTCCCCCCTTTTTGTACTAGAACGAGGTGGTAGGCCCGCGCTCCGCTGCGGGACGATTAATGGGGGTCGTTTTGGGTTAGCTGAAGTGGGTCCGGTGGTGATTGCCGTTGTCGTTGCGATATTTCAGTGTTATTATGGCGAACGGACCGATAACCCCAAGGGCTATTTTTGTAAATTGAAAAAAAAAATTAAGTTAACGGTCGTTAAGTAACGACCGATCCCAAGGATTATTTTCGTAAATTCTAAAAAAATAAAATTAAACTAACGGTCGTTACTTAACAGTCGTTAGTGAGGGGAGGGGGTATTTTGTAATTTTTTTTAAAACGAGGGTATTTTTCATATTTTCGTAAAAAAATTTAAAAAACTTAAACTAACGGTCGTTACTTAACAACCGTTAGTGGGGGGAGGGGGTATTTTGTAAATTTTTTAAAAATGAGGGTAGTTTTCGTAATTTGACAAATAGTGCGAGGGATATATTTCATAGCCAATATTAGCGGCATCACACCGAATACAAACGGGTTAGTACTATCTTTAAAAACGCAGCTACACCATATGATTTAGGGGATATATTTCACGACTTGGTTCCTACATAAGAAATTTAATTAGTCAACAGAATGATATAATTTCAAAATGACATGCTAGGAACTCCTTGCTCAATAACACTAACTTTGAGACAATTAGTCTTCAAAATATAAAATAAGAATGATATAATATTTGTTAACTGATACAACTTCAAAGAACTATATACTTAGCTACTAAATCAAATCATTTGAACAAAACTTAGGTCATGGATCATGAAACATCAATAAAACTCTCAACCCTCAATGCATAGACTAAATGTTAATATTTTTTTGTGTAAAATAAATAAATAAATTTTGGTTAGAAGAAGATGAAAAGTAGACATACATTATGTATGAACTCTTTAGTTTTGGTTGCAGTTATTCGTATAACAGCATTTACAATAACACCAAAGTAGCTTACCATAAATAAACTCAATAAACCTAAAAAGTTTTGTAATCTTTTGCATGTAATACATGGGAGTGTTGTGGAACGAATAAAGGGACTTCATAATCAGCTCGATAACATCCCTTCAAATTTTTAGGTTGCGATAAATTGGACTTCATAGTCAGCTTCTTACACCCTGCAAAAGCTAAAAAAAATTCATAAAGCATTTCAGCACAAGGCATGATTAAACTCATCTCATGTGGCCTAATTTAACACAGGTCGGATATGAACCACTTATGATGCATAAAAAGATTACAGAACTTTATCCATCAAATAATTATGTATAAAAGTTGTTATACAATCACCTTCGATAGTCTATATAAATATGAACGCACTTTATTTATTTGAAGACATTTTTTTTGTCGGAATCACTTGGACATAAATTTCATTCATGAAATTAAAGTGTATTCTAAGAATGCTTGGACATAATTTGTCAATCAACATTTATATAATTATGATATATACGTATGGTTCATAACGGAATCTTTCACACATGCATATAACCCATCCGTATAGGTAAGAGTGCACATGGAAGACATAACAATTCATGTCAAAATATCTCAAAAAATCGCAATTTTTCATACCCTTGTACATAACTACAAAAAATAAACTGAAATTTAATACTAACAAAATGAATGAATTAGCACAAGTACGAAAAGATTTTAGCTTGAAGACATGCTAATATCTCATATTCATTAAGTGGTGTTTAAAACCATAGTTAGTTGGTTCAATTTTCAATTGTTCCTCAGAATTGGTTCGATTTGGATTAACATTCATATATAAAGAGAAAGAATATAAAGGTACGTATGGATAACATAGACAAAGTTCCCACAAAAGTAAAGATCATAAATCGTCATGCCAAATGTACATAAGATTTTGGAAAAAGAATATGGCAGGCAAAACTCAAACTTGGTAGTATTCTACCATTAACAAAATGTTCTAGTAAATAAGCAAGCATGATCCCAATTTTCACATATATTTACAAACAAACAAATAAGTCTGAGATTGTATCATAATTTCACATACAAACTTTCTAAATAAATTTACAATATAAACAAAACCTTTATTGGCTCGTCGAGGCAATTATGAAAAAGAAATTGATTGTAATAGACGGAGCTCCATGATGGGCACCATCATCTCGACCGCTCATATTCTATCATATAAAGATAGAATTCTGTTAAGGCAGATAAGCAGATAAAGATAGAAAAAAATATTAAATTTCTGTGAAGGCGGATAACCAAATGGAAACTTAAATTAACAAAATCAAATAGATATAAACTCTAAATTGATAAATCGAAACAAAAATTACCTGGGAAATTTTTTTATGAAGGCAATGACAATTTCAGAGAGAAACTGAATTTATATTCTTTGATAACTTCAGAGAAATAAGCAATTATAAAAGTTTGAATTTGAAAAAAAACACTCCAGATGTTTTACTATTTTAATGTCTTTTCTCAATCCATCTCATGTAAACATCTTAATAATTTTTATAAACGTAATTTTTAATAAAAAATTATTTTATATTTATGACATCACAAGTTATAACATTTTTTAATACAATGACCAATAACAAAGTGATATCTATCGACAAAAATAGATAGATATATTCATTAGACTTAAAAATTAAACAAAAAAAAATCAAACTAACAAAACAAAATTACAACATATGTACATTTCTAAAAATCAATATCATGTGTTCTGAAGAAGATCGTTGCATTATAACAAAATAACAAAAAATCTACCACAAAGTGCGAGGGGGTATTTCGTAAATACCCAAGAGGCTATTTCGCAAATACCGACGGGTTGCGGTTGGGTTTTCGGGTCGGGCGGACGGGTTGTGTGAGGGCGGTTTCCGGGTCGGACGGGGATAAAATCAAGAATCATGTTTTCTGGGACATTGGTGATGGAAAAGATACATCTTGTAGGTATGATAAAAGGAATGTGCGTGGT
>BQNB010024398.1:20000-43338 GCA_026074375.1 Tanacetum coccineum | reverse complement strand
ATCTTTTCTTAAACGTTTTAAGGTTAAAAATAAGGGTACAAGAATTTGATTTTATTGAAGCTGTTATGAATGTAGCGAAGCCCTAATGCCTTAGGTTGACCCATATCAAGAAACACAGATTTTCACACATAAAAGTTATAATTTTATTAAAAAATGCAGCTTTTTGATATTTTATGCAAGAAATTTAGATACCACACCTAGAAAGTATGCATTTTTATCGACAAGAATTGATTTTTGATGAAAAAGAATCAGTTGTTATGGAAGTAATGATGAAGTTAGTGAGACGCTAATGGTATTTTTTGTTTATAATGTATAGGTTATGGCTCAGAGACATAAAGATGAACCTTATGTCGTAGTTGACCTAATATAGAGGTTGAAGTTGATGTCGCTTCAGAAGCTAAAGAAGAGGATGGGAATGACGGTGATGAAGGTTAGATTTTATTCACTTATATCTATTGTTAGATTTTATCCGAATTTGGTTTTAAGCTTTCTAATTGTTCTTAATCTTGATACTTGTTGCTTCTGTTATGATTGTGCGAAATGAAATGCAGGCTGCATATGCTACAATTGTAGACGCTGTGTGGATTATAAAATGGTTCACTTTATGGGCTGAATTGGGTGTGGGATTCGGGGCTGAATTGGGGGCTGAGATGGGTGCTGAAATGGGTGAGTTTGGGTGATGAAATGCGGCTATAATGGGTGTGTTTGGAGGCTGATATGAGGCTTAAACGGGTGTGTTTAAGGGTTGAAGTGGGTGCTCAAATGGCTCCGTATAAGGGCTGAAATAGGCCCGGGATTAGGAGCTGAAATGGGAGTTGAGATGGGTGCATTTGGGTGATAAAATAGAAAACAAAGTGGATGCATTTGGGGCTGAAGTAGGGCCAAAATTAACGGAGAATCTAGGTTTCCTGCGCAGGTATAGTATATTACCATTTGGTTTCTTTCATGTATTAAGATGATTCGGATGCGCGGTCTATGTTTTCTCCATTTTATCTCATTAGTTTCTATTGCATCAGGTGTCAATCTGTATCAAGAAATTTTTCAAAGCATTGGAGGAAGATGCTTTTAGGCCATTCTGGCATCACTATGATGGTTCTAAGGTTGTCTTGAACTCTCAATCCCTTAGGTACGCCAATATCAGCCAATGAATAAGTTGCATAACTATGATGGAGTAAACTTTGTTGGTTGTTTTCTATTTTATCGTTGCTTATCGATTCGTTTTTTGTACAGCATTAAACTGCAGGCGCTGGACTTGCTAGATCTTTGCGAACAAAATGGGGTTTAAATTTCAGTCGCCAAAGGCCTTTGGGTATTCTGCATACGCATGATGTCTTAAGGTATAGTGTCCAAGTATTGTAGGTTTTAAGTCATTTCTCCCTTAAGTCAGTTACGATACAATATAGTAATTGTTTTAGATTCATTTTCTTACAATATGATCTAACCGACTAAAGTTATGCAAGATACATAAATGCACACTTTATATTTATATGTCTACTAAGAACTTATTAGAACATATTCTTTGTTTAAGATTCTCTCTTCGTATCATGGTACTGATTAAAAAATTTGCAATGCCAGTTTTGGGATGTTACCGGAGGTTGAAGAGTTGGAGTGAAAAGAGGCTGAATCGGTTGCGGATTTAATTATGTTGATTGTCATACTAAGGTATGTTTTCTTTTCGTTCCTTATTGGTTTATGGTGATTTGAGTTATTTGAATTTATTGGTTTTGGTTACTTAATAGTTTTGAGGTAAAAAAAAGTGTGTAATTTTATGTTTGTGCTATTAGCTATTTTTTGTAAGCACTTTAAAATAAGTTGCTTCTTGAAATTTTTTTAAGTGGATGGTTTTTTTTGGGTGAATTTAATGATGTTTTGTGAGTTTTGCAGGGTTAGTTGACGAAATGGGAGTTGAGAGGATGCTCTAAGGTTGTTCCTCACGCTTGATTAGGTTAATGTTTTTTGAATTTTTAAGTTGGCATTCAAGTTATTTATTTGTTCAGCTTCTACTTATAAATAAGAACTTAAAAAATACTTAACTAAGCATTGTAGAATATTGAGTTTAGATTTGTTGATTTCATAGTTGTGTTTAATTTGGTTCTGATAAGTGGGTAATTTTTTTTACCTGATAATGAACGAGCAACTTATGTTCTGGTAATTTTATATAGGCGGAATGAATGGCTTTTCAAGATTATTCAGAAAGTTTGTTCCCATGATATCTGTTACGTTCACTAGGTATGACCTTTTTATCAGTCTATCTGAGCTTTTTTTTTCATTTTCATGTTTCTTGCAGAGTGAGCATTTATTTGTATTCTGCTAGAGCTGGGGATATCAAATTCATGCGGTGTAACTGATTTTCGCGGTGTCATAGAAATTTGGATTCTTTGGTAGTGTGTTCGATATAACAACTATTCCATCGCTCGCCTAACTGAGATGGACATGTAATCTTTTTATGTTTATAGCTTATTACTTTTCAAATTCACAATTTGAATTTACGGTTCCTAAAATGGCAAAATTTGTTCCTAAACATGCAACGTTGGTTTTAACAATTAGAATGTGTAATGGGTGCGGGAACGACAGGTTCAGAATGATGGAAACCATAGTACTTATGAAAAATTAATACTTGTCGAGAAACCTGATGTTTTTGAAATTAAAGAGCCTGCTCTCCGTCAATGTAATAAGTAGTTATTTTAAGATTTTCTATGGGGTGCTTTGGGTTGGTTCCAAAAAAATAAAATGACTAACTACTATTTGTTGGTCAGGTTACTGTTAAAAAAACTAAGCAATTTGATTCATGTAATTTTAGTTATGAAATATGTTTTGAATAGGTTGAAAAAAGGAGCAATCTCATTGATGCAATATATTGAATTCAATTTGTAGATGCTTTATTGAGTTGAACGTTTACGTGTTGTTTTGACAGGTACAGTTTAGGGGCCCCGACATATTAAGGTTCGATTGTGTCATGTGGATGCAGACATATGCTCCGATTAGTAGGCCACCTCTGAAACCCAAGGGATTCACGTCATTCCAACCAAGGTACATAACATTAATCGGTGATGTAATATTAAGAAAGATGCTCCTAAAGTTTACATTCAGACATAAGATGCCAATCATGATTAGATGATATGGAAATAAAACAATCACGTATTCCCAACTTATTGTTTGTCCCCAACTTCTTACTTTTTATGATAATTTTATATTTATCGTCGCACAACTGTTGATACAAAATTCCAATAGAAAATGAAAGATAAATTAGATCAAGAATTAGCTTAAAACTTATTAAAGTAGTATTGGTATGTAGTAGCATTCGATCACTCTATAATAAAAACATGTTTTATTTATAAAATGAAAAGGAGATGCAATATATGTAGTTATTCATAGCCTTCTTATTTGATTGTATAAACTATAAACTGGATACTAATTCGTCGCTACGCTCACCCAATATCAGAACTTCAAGGTCCACAACTCTTTAAGTGTTGATCATGTCTTAAAGACTTAAACCTAACATCATATAGGAACCCAAATCTTTAATTCAGTTTTATTGTGAATTAATTTTTTACATTCTACCGGCATGTGCAGGTTTGTGTCTACAAGGATACTGATGATGATCCCGGATCTGATGTGCGTATTGTTAATCGACGTAATACCGATACTGTTACTCCCGTTGATGGCAATAGTGTGCAGGATCCCGTTAGATATAAAAATGTTGGTATTTCAGACGGCGTTTGGGTGAACCTCAACTTGCACAGTCACTCTTCGCCCTCTACTTCTGTTGACACCGAACGTAAGTGTATTTTTCTATCTGTTATCTTTCATATGGCTGATGTTTCTTATCATTCAACCAATTGACTTAGACTTTAGCATTACAATCATACATAAAAAGAAGCATTACAATCATACTGTAAGGTCATTGGTTTCTTTTAAATGACGTGAACGTCGTTCAATTGCTAAACATATTATCATTTAGTCATCCGGTCTAAAAAAACTGTGATTTTAGAGGCGTTGCTGCTGTAACCACCACCTCTCTATATCAATACATATTCAATGCACTTTTTTTACTTTGTTATGCGTAAATTTGCGTTTGCATATGCAGATGGACCGCTAAAATTCAATTTTGCGTTTATCGATGGTCCTGTGTTTTTTTATCATGCCCATGTGTTTTTATTAATTTTTGTATCTGCTACTGAAGTTATAGAAGTTAATATATATCCTGATGTATTCCTACAGTTCTGAGAAAGATGACACTCTCCATCACCAACGTAGCTTTGAATCATCTTTGTATGTGTTGGACCCTCATTGAGGAGTAAAATAATGCGTTCTGCTTAGTCTATTGATGGAAAATGGAGGTACTCTTTTTTATAATCTTAGCTTTTGCCAAATTTATTTAAAGTCGAGATATCATGCTTTGTCCTTTGTCTATCCTCATCCTTTGTCTATCCTCATCTATTAAATTGTAATTGGTTGTCAGTCTTTTGCGTTCTTTCTTCGGCAACTTTCAAATTTACATTTCTTGCAGGCTTATGCGAGTCACCCGTTGTGTCGCACGGCGTTCTGGAGTCGGTCCTCGAGAATCAACTTACACATACTACAACATCAGTCCAAGTGACCAGTTGTGTCGCAAGGCGTTCATGAGTCGGTCCGCGAGAATAAACTTACACATAGCAGACGTGTTTTAGATGAATGTACATAAACTGATGGAACTGAGCCTGTGTCGTTCTATCGTAGTTTTCATGCAAGGAATGCAAACCAGACACCAAAAAGTGCTTACTGTAACTACAACACGATTATCGAATAATCAAATTTACATCCAAAGTTCGAGACGCCCCCTATATCTTCACAAATATACAGGCCAAAATATATATTTATTATTTTTGGATTCTATTTAGTGTATGGCAACGGTAAGTTGTTACAGCTTTTCACAAGTTTGAGCTGTAAAATGTTAGTATTATACATTAAATTTAATTTAAGTTCATGTGCTAAACCCAAACTTTTTGCGGCAAAGCGTGGGTTTTCAATTCTTGTTAACAACATTTTACATTATATATTATGAGTTAGTATCATTATTATACCATATAATTAACCATCAAGATCGTTGCCCCGAGGCAACATTAAATGCATTTATGACTTGACCCGTTTATAATCCCATACCGACCTGAACAATTAAAACCCGGGAGCTGTATTATTTCTAGGATGCTTTCCAACGTACACCTAAGGAGACACGTGTTGTACCTTTATCACCGAATACAACCCACCCTCTGATCTGGGTGAACAAAACACTTCTTCACACACTCTTTTTGATCTAACACACAAAATCAAGTTGCGTTAATAGGGAAACATGTTGAAGCAGATTATGTAAAGCAATAATCACAAGATCAACTCAAATCACGCAAATGAAAACTTTAACTCCCCCAAAAAAAGTAAAAATTAGAATACCCCTTTTTTAGATTTATCAAAGATCTCATTATAATATTCTTGATTTTTATTGGATTTGATATAATAGGAATAATCCAGTTGAAGCTTGGAAGACACTTATTGAGGATTTGGGTAGTAGTAGTCTTTGATCTTTGTAGCTGCTACTTTCAGGTAAGTTTGATTATATCTAACTATTATTTGTTTTTAGATTTTTTTATGTCCTTTGGTGTTTATGGTTTAATTATATTACTTTGATTTGATTAAAAGCTCATTTGAAAATTTAGAAACACCCTTTTTATGACTAACGCTCGGTGTTCAGTTCAAGGCTAAGATATGTTTGTGATTTATCAAGAACCCGTCCTATACTTATTTGTGATTTGTATACTTTTACTAATTTTTTTTGGTTTTTTTGGAGCATCAGAGCTTAATGGAAGGACTAGAGTCAAAAGATTGCTAAAGGTTTCACTGAAAGATGTTACCATATTTGCGTTGTTTCCACTTACAGTAACTCTTCGCTTCAATCATGTATTGTAAAACTGACCCTTTCTATTCTTACGTCGCTTAAAACCAAGGTTAGTTACTGAATTATGGTTTCGTATGCAAACAGGAAAAGGATATTAAGATTTTTGTGAAAATCAATGAATAATCCAAGAAGTGCCTTATGCAAGACCACAATCATTGTTTGTTGCCGATCTTTTCTATCGGATGGTGATAATAGCTTTGAATCCACTACTTCTGATTAAATGTTGACGCAAATGGAATGATAAATTGAAACGGAAATTATTAATTTTACACTCAAGACAGGTCCAAGAATATTTTTTTTGTTTGATTGTAACAGATTCTCCAACTACTGCTGAAAGCTTCTCAAGATAAGAAGTTTGTAGAGAAAAGCAGAGACAACGCTTAAGACATGTGGAACCAACCAACACTTCTATCCCTTTGCTTTACAAGGTAAAAGTGTATGCCAAGCATGGAAATATGAGGGTTCGAGCCAAAGCTGTCGTTTCAATTGCTCAATGTGTTTCAAAGATGGTAGCAAATAAACACTTTGTGAAACTGAGTCTTTTGGTTTATTGTTTTTTTAGAGACGATCTAAATAGGTATTTTATTACTAAAAATAAAGGGTAGTTGTTTATTGGGGAAGTGTGTTATAACAAAAAATTAGTTAAGATCTATGACTTATTGTAGTTTATTAGAAGTTGCTTTACTTCAAAAGAAGTCCAATTATGCTCTTTTGCAATGGTTGCTGATATTCCAATTTTTGACATTGGCTCTGCATCCTAATTTATCGTACCTTAATTTAGCTTCATGACGATTTTAGGCTATCTTCTTTTGCAATGGTTGCTGATATTCCAACTTTTGACATTGGCTCTACATCCTAATTTATCAAACCGTAATTTACTTCATGATGATTTTAAGCTACTGTGAAAAGTACAAACGACTTCCTATTGCTGCAAACCCCGACTCTCCCTACTTATATGTTGTGTTAGTTTCTTAAGTGCGAACTGGCGTTTTTAAGACTAAAAGTTAGCACATACAAAAACAAAAACATAAGGAATCTTAACACACACGCGTATTCCATACCTTTTTATCCTAAAATTTAGCTTATAATATATATATATATATATATATATATATAAACTCAAATAAGCTTCTAGGCATTATCGATTGTGTTACACTTCAGATAGTAATGAACGCTTTTATATTGTCTGCAAAATCAAACTCATAAGGTTATGTACTGCTAAAATCAAAATAAATAACATGCCGAGTATCTGCTACGGATTTTCTGCGGGAACAACGCCGCAGACACCGTATGCGTCAGGGTAAGTACAGCCATTTGTATCAGCTAGAAGGTAGAGTCCGCTAGTCGCTCATGCGGTGCCTTTTAAATCTTTTTAATGGTTTATGCGTTTATGGCAGAAAACTTTTGGAGTATATGCAATTCGATTGGACTGCAATCATGTGTGTTTGCCATTTGTCGCGGTATCAAAGGTGATGTTTAGGCGGGTGGGTGGTCTTACGGCCAGACTGAGAGAATATATCATAAGCTGCAGCAAAGGCAACGGTGGCACTGACTATAACAGCAATGGAGCAATTCAGAACTGTGCTCTTCATCCAATCTTTAACATGAATGGGAAGCTGTGCATTATTCTTGATAAATAGTTGTTCAGCAGTCACCTTAAAGAGATTATCTTTAAATTCATTGTCGAAAGCTGATGACTTGCAAGCAAGAAATGCCAGTAGGTACGTACTTCTTAACCAGTTTGCTTTATATATCATACTAAATCACGTTACACATGTGAGACTGCTTATTTTATAGGTGCTTAAGGGGTGTTTGGGATTGTCTTTCCGTAACAGATATGCAAACACGAAAAAGGCTTATTTACTTAGTTTAGTGATGAAATAAGCACATGCTTAAAGAGAAATGTGAAAGTACATATTTTAAAGGTGCTTTAAGGAGTGAGTGCTTGGGGGTGTGTGGGTTGCGTTTTTCAAAGACTATGCATTTGTAGAACTGCGTTTTTTCACAATGTAGGTATACTAGCTATTTCAAAACTGCGTTTTTATCCGTAAAAATGTGGATGATCACCTTACTTCACAATAAATAGACAATTTATTCCAAAAGGCATTCCCAAACACCCTGTTAGAAAATAATCATAAGCGGGAAATACCACAATCCCAAACACACCCATTATACAAAAGAAAATATTGTGTGATATAGAGTTTGTAGATAATGTGAAATGAATTATCCTTAACCGATTATTTGACTGATGAACTGGAATGAGACCATTTTATACTCGAAAATGCCATATTTAGATAGTTCCTTATAAAATGTAATGTCAAGTACAGTTTGTAGACAAAATGCCTCTTTGTTTATTATCCTGTTGGTGTAAACCTAAAAATCCATTTTTTGCATAGCCTCATAATATGAACGTTCAAGTGTGTTATAGAAATAGTTTTGACATTTCGTAAAAAACACTCATGTCTTTTGTCGGATTTTGGTTGGTAGAACTTAGAATTTTGTTATGGTTACTGGATACACGGCCATTTATTTGTATAAAATGTTCAATTAACTGGGCACCAACAAACATGTATGTGTTAAAAATATGATATTTTACTACTGAAAACACATCAATCAGATAAAAACCTTCAAAATGAGATCTCCATTTTAGCTTTGAATGATTTTTTGGTTTAACAGCTTTACATTTTCGTTACTACTTCAAACTTTGAAGTGTATATTGAAGAGAGGGACACGATATGGGTTGTTTGTCCGTGTGGACTGAGGAATATTGCCGCATTTATGGTTTGTTTACAGATCCGACCATCAATGCGAAAAAAGCTTCTGTACTACTTTAGTCAGCCAAGAATATCCAGTACTAAAATACAAAATACTACTATTGCTATCTGTTGTCGAAGTTCTATAATGGATAACTTCCTACTAACGACTTAGGTAATCCATCGACGAAGGTTCTATAAGTGTTCTTAACATGTGGAAGCTACAATGGCCAAAGGTACCTTAGAGTAGAACTTATGTAGTTAAAACCAGCTTTAAAATAATAATGTTTCCTCGCCATTGTCAATGAATGTTAATTTTCTTTTGATTTTCTGGCAACGTTTTGTTAAATTGATAGATCGGTTGGACAAAGGAATGATATCTTGGGACACTTTCAGTAGTCGAGTAAAGACCATTCATAAAGACCGGCTAGGTGCAATGAAGAAGGCCGGCGAGTGTCCAAGAGTAGAAGAGAATTTCTATGCAAACCCGTTTCCTGGGTGCATTTGCCATGGTTCTAATATACTGATGGATCAAAGACCTAACCAAAGAGGGGCCGCATCATAATCACGGAAATAGACATTTTTGAATGGCCAGGTTGTATACCACATACATATGCATTTAGTCTTTAATTGGTTGGTTATACTTCGACACAAAAAGTTCTATTTTTGTACTTGAAATTATCAGGTTTCAGAAACTAGGCAAATATTGAGTTAGTCGTCATACTTTTTACGGTATCTATACATGAATATATGCAATTATGTTTATTCGGTCTAAGAAATGCCTTGCCTGCAAACATGAGGTACCAGCATTAGTAGACATCGAGCAAGTTTGAGTTATTTATTTTTAAACTTCTATTTCCGTAAACGCTTTTAGAATCTTCATAGCCGAGTTACAATACCCGACAACTAATAGTTATGTATTTTTAAAGTTCTATTTCCGTAAAAGCTTTTAAGAACGTAAAACTCCGCGCTCCGCTGCGGAGCGCGGGTTACAAACCTCGTTAAAATATAAAACATAAGAGACCGTTTAGCTTAAATTTCTTTATATTCCACTAACAAGTTAAGTTGTTTATAACATGTGTAAAAGCTTATTAAATTTAGGGGGTGTTTGTTTCGGCTTATGAAACATAAGCCCATTTGGGCTTATATTTCAGAAGCCCTAATTTTCTGGCTTATTTTGAGACTTGGGGGCTTATATAAGTTTATTACGATATAATAAACTTATATAAACCCGTAAGTCTCAAAATAAGCCAGAAAATTTGGGCTTATGAAATATAAGCCGAAATCAATTTGGGCTTATAAAATGTAAGCCGAAATCAAATTTAGGCTTATGAAATATAAGCCGAAATTATATTTCACAAGCCCAAATTTTCTGGCTTATTTTGAGACTTATAGGCTTATATAAATTTATCATATCATAATAAACCTATATAAGCCCACAAATCTCAAAATAAGCCGAATAATTAGAGCTTAGGAAATATAAGCCCAAATGGGCTTATGTTTCATAAGCCGAAACAATCACCCCTTAGTAATACAATTTCATGCATACATAATATACAAACAAAACTTTTAATAATATTGATTTTTGGTTAAAACTTCAAATTCATTCTTATGCAATTCGGAATAAAATCGAACACTAGATGAAATACACTTCTAAATTAGCCTATGAATTGTGCTAAACATAGCTTCAAGGGATATTTCTAAGAGAAAAAAAGGTAATTGCATATTAACCATATAGACATGCTTGATAATAGCCCTTTGGTGGTTTCTTACCTGATTGCTCATTAACAAAACAAACATGCTTCTAATTTAAAAGAAACAATTTTGGACGTTAGACGAGTATAAGATTCAAAGACGCAAATTTCTTTAATAAGTTTCGATCAAGGGGGAGTCAGATATCCATTTTACTAAAAGTTGGAGAACCCTGAGGGATGTGACTCTGGCTCTTTGTGGCACTGTCCATACGATCGAAGAATAAAGCAAATATACTAACGCTATCCCTTCCACATGCAACTCCTAACTTTTATTCAACACGATTCACCTTTAGATGCCACTCGTCGTAGATCATAAAGGATGAAATTTGTAATTTCTTTTTGTGTTGTTTGAAATTTGTTTAAATGATATACAATAGGTCTCGTTACTTGGGACTGATATACCGTATGATAGTTGATGATGTATAATACGTGTAACAGGCCTCCGGACCTGGATTACATAAAATATACATGGGCTCAAGCCCAATAAAACAATCGCAAAGCACAATAGACCAAAACTAAGCTCAGTCATGTGCTGTGCTAGTACGGCACGGAAGAAATAAGACGGACGTGATAGGCATTCCGCAGACCAAGCAACATCCGTGGAAGGGGACCCACGTCCGCAAGACACGATTACTGCGGACCCTTATCCGATAAGGGTCCCACTTCGGCCCACTAACAAAAATGAGCGAAACATTAGGAAAACAAAATATTTGGCTCACCTATAAAAAGGGGTAACACCCCACAAGGTATGATTTTTTGACCACATTTCATACATACATACTCTAACATTCTCTAACAAATATGTTTACTTACTCTTACGCCGGAGTCCAATCGTGGGGTCCGTCCCCACGGTAAGACTAACGGTTTAACTTTCGTTGTGCAGGGAATCATCTCATTACTTGATTTAGTACAAGATCTCATCCTTGGGCTTGGTCTAATAACTCCCCAGATCCATCCACTCAACCCATTACGTATTTTGTACTAATAAGTTGGCGCCATCCGTGAGACCAGAATACAACTGCGTTCTACAAAAATACTCACCATCAGCCATCATGAACAAACCACTCCTAGCCAACTCACATCTGTTGTGTGGAACACGGTTGGGAGAGGAAAGGAGCCAGCTACGCAAGATCGAGGTGGGCCCGCGTCCGACGCAGCCCTCCGAGAATATTGAGACAAAAATTACAATCAGCTGCTGCCAATCATGACCGAGAAGTTTAACCGGGAGAAAGAAAAAAGTGAAAAGCTAAAGGAACTAAAATCCCTGCTTAACTTCGAAGGATGTTCCGGATCATTACGGTACTCCGAGTCAAAAACGATTGACACTAAGGAACATGAAAAAAGGCACAGATCCAGGCGCTCCCGTAGCCCAAGAACTAGTGTATTCTCAAGAATAAGACGTGAGCGGTCAAGATCACCAAGGCAGAGGTCGAAATAAGGAGGCGTGTTTAAAAGGCTAGGAAGTAGGGGGAAGAGTGTGTCCGTACGCTCAGACAGCTACAGCCGGAACTCCCATTCAAAATACATAGAAGCTCTCTCAGAAAGTGATGATAGCGAAGGCGGGCACTGGAAGTCAAGATCAAAGAAGAAGAAATCGTATAGGGAAGAGGATGACTTGTCCCAGCCATGGGTATGTGAGGAAGTAGATCCTTTTACACCAAGGATCCGTTACTTCGACTTCCCAAAAACAAGGATGCCCAGCCATATCAAGACATATGACGGAAGCGAAGATCTGGAGGATCATTTGAAAATCTTCCAGGCAGCAGCAAAAACAGAACGATGGGCCATGCCAACATGGTGCCACATGTTTAACTCTACACTAACGGGAAACGCGATGGTATGATTTGATGACCTTCCGTCGGAATCAATAGATAGTTATGATGATCTGAAGAAAGCATTTTTGGAAAATTATCTCCAACAGAAGAAATGTATTAAAGATCCCATAGAAATTCATAACATCAAACAGCGGGAGGGAGAGTCTACGGAAGTTTTTGTGAAAAGATATAAACTGGAAAGCAGGGATGTCAAGGGGGCTTCAGAATGCATGAGAATCTCCGAATTTGTGCATGGAATTACAAACCCTGAGATCATCAAGCGTCTCCATGACAAAATCCCGAAAACAGTTGATGAAATGATAAGAGTTACCACATCTTTCCTCAGGGGGGAGGTGGCAGCCTCAAATCACGAACGAAAGAAAACATTTCCACCATGGAAACAGCATGAAGGCAGCCAAAAGCAAAATTTCAAAAAGGATGTTTCCGGAACCAACAAAGGTCGGAAAGAAAGCATGATCGGTTTTCCTTACTCACAAAAACCCCGAAAGAAATTTTAGAAAAAGGAAAATTCAAAGCTCCGCCACCGATGACAACTCCGGTTGAGAAATGAAACCATGCAAAATTTTGTGAGTTTCATGGTGAAGTAAGGCATAACACAGACGAATGTATGCACCAAAAGAAGCAGATTGAGGAAATGCTAAAAGCAGGAAAGTTGTCACATTTGATTAAAGAACTAAAACAAAACAACGGAAAGTAAAGGAATAGCCTAAGGTGGCAAAGAAAGGAGAAACTTCCAGGAAGGATAAAGCGTTAGCTATCCTAATGGTCCAACCCTGGGAAAGGGTGGCTAGAAAAAGGATTACACAGACTTTTTCTCTTAATCTAGAAGTCTTTTTTCTACCCTTTGGGGAAGATGAAGGAACAGAAGGCCCGATGATCATAGAGGCAGATATAGGAGGCCACTGTGTACACCGTATGTATGTGGACGACGGATCAGCCTCAGAAATTTTGTATGAGCACTACTTTAGCCGACTCTGTCTGGAAATTAAAAAACAATTGATACCAGCCACTACCCCTCTGATTGGGTTCAGTGGTGAAATAATATGGCTAATAGGGCAAATACAATTGTTGGTCAAGATTGGAGATGAAGAACACTCTGCTTTAGCCTAGATGAATTTCATCATTGTAAGATCATCGTCTCCATACAATAGAATTATTGGAAGACCAGGAGTCAAAAAATTGCAAGCAGTTCCATCAACGGCTCACGGAATGCTAAAAATCCCGATGGAAGGAGGAGTGATTACCCTAAAGAGTATCAAGTTGGTTCCGCTGGAATGCGTGGTGGTCTCTGGACCTGAAGGAGCCCCATCAGCTACCAAGCCAATAATAGAAGAAAGAATCAAAGTAGCAATAAACCCAGAATATCCGGAACAAACAGTAATGATTGGTTCTACCCTCACCGAAGAAGGCCGCAACAAGTTGTGTGGACTACTCCAGCGTAACTTGGACATTTTTGCTTGGAATCCTGCAGATATGAATGGTGTTCCAAGACATATTACGGAGCATCGCCTAAACGTGCAGGGGGGATGTTCTCGGGTAGACAAAGAAAAGAGGTAAGGGCTGATAGAAACCAGCTTACAAGAGAAGTGGGAAACTTGTGGAGGCAGGAATATTGAGGAGTTACACTACCTCTCTCGGCTGTTCAAACCCAGTAATGGTAATAAAAGCTGATGACAGTTGGAGGACTGGGCTTCGATTTCAAAGAATTCTAAACAAGCCTGCCCAAAGGACGGTTATCCGATACCGGAGATAGGACTGGAAAGGTGAATCCTTGTGCGGATTCCTTTTAAATGCTCTTTTAGAGCATATAAAGGCTATAATTCAAATACAAATGGGCAAGAAAGATGAGAAATAAAACCGCATTCATCACAAGCCAAGGAATATTTCTGCTATACGCCAAAAGCCTTTTGGTCTTAAGGAATGCTGGGGCAATATCAACGTTCTAGTGGATAAAAGGGGGGGGGGCCCTTTTCCAAAACATTGGTTAGAAATCTTTGCGAAGTGTAGTAGATGGACTTGTCATCAAAAGCCGCACGGAAGAAGAGATAGTCAGGGACATAGAAGAAACATTTAAAACTCTAAGGGAAATTAACATGAAACTAAACCCTAAAAAGTATACCTTTGGGGTAGAAGAAGGAATGTTATTAGGATACAAAGTCAACTCTAAGGGGCTGAAAGTATGCCCAGATAAGGTGGACGTTATGCTAAGTCTCCCATCTCCAAAATGTTTAAAGGACGTGCAAAAGTTAAACGGAAAACTCGCAAGCCTGAATAGGTTCTTGGCTAAATCAGCAGAGAAGTCATTACCGTTCTTTAAAAATTTGAAAAAATGCACGAAGAAAAGTGACTTACATTGGACCGCGGAAGCGAAAGAGGCGTTTAAGCAAATAAAACAGCTAATAGCTGAGCTCCCTATGCTAACGGCACCAATAGAAAAGGAAGAGCTCATTGTTTACTTAGCCGCAACAAAAGAGACAGTAAGCGCAGTCTTGGTGACGGAAAGGGAAGCTAAACAGATGCCTATCTACTTTGTTAGCAGGGCATTAAGGGGTCCGGAACTAAACTACACGACGATGGAAAAATTAGTGATGGCCTTGGTACATGCTAGTAAGCACTTAAAAAGGTACTTTCAGGTACATCCAATAATAGTAATCACGGGCCAGCCTATACAGCAGATACTATCAAGACCGGAAGTAGCAGGAATGCTGCAGAAGTGGAGTATTGAATTAGGAGAATATGTGATACACTACAGGCCTAGAGTATCAGTCAAGGGACAAATATTAGCATACTTCATAGTTAAAAGACCGGAAGAGGACTCTCCGGATACTCCGATGGAAGAGGAAGAGGAGCTCCATGAACCATAGGTTTGGTTTACGGACGGATCCTCCTGCACGGATGGTTATGGAGCAGGACTAATACTCACAAACCCAGAAAGGATGGAGTTCACTTACGCCCTAAGGTTCAGGTTTGATGCAACAAACAACGAAGCAGAATATGAAGCTTTGATTGTTGGACTAAGGATAGCGGAACAAATGGGTGTGAAGAACCTTCAAGCAAATGTGGATTCACGCTTAGTGGCCAATCAACTGAATGGAACGTATGTTACAAAGGAGGCCGACATGGTCCGTTACCTGGAAAAAGTAAAAGCACTTACAGTATAACACCCCCAAAATCAGGTAGCAGCGAAATGGTAGCATTGGGGTGCTACGTCAAAGTACAACAACATGATATAGGAAACGGACTTATAATGGATGTTTTTAGATAAGATTTCATTTCGATGCCTTAGAAAAATAAAGAGTTTATACATTAGGTCCACATGTGTTTTATTAAGTATAAAACAATTTCACTACATTTTTATCTTACCAAAAGGCTCTATCAATACCAAAGATGACTTAAGTTTTGAAAGATAATAAAAAGGCTTGCATAGACTTTAGATAAAACCTTTGGGGTAGAAGAAAGAATGTTCTTAGGATACAAAGTCAACTCTAAGGGGCTGAAAGTGTGCCCAGATAAGGTGGACGTTGTGTTAAGTCTCCCATCCTTAAAATGTTTAAAGGACGTGCAAAAGTTAAACCGAAAACTCGCAAGCCTGAATAGGTTCTTGGCCAAATCAACAGAGAAGTCATTACCGTTCTTTAAAACTTTGAAAAAATGCACGAAGAAAAGTGACTTCCATTGGACCGTGGAAGCGGAAGAGGCATTTAAGCAAATGAAACAACTAATAGCTGAGCTCCCTATGCTAACGGCACCGATGGAAAAGGAAGAGCTCATTATTTACTTGGCCGCAGCAAAAGAGACCGTAAGCGCAGTCATGATGACAGAAAGGGAAGCTAAACAGATGCCCATCTACTTTGTTAGCAGGGCATTAAGGGGTCGGGAACTAAACTACACGTGAATGGAAAAATTGGTGCTGGCCTTGGTACATGCTAGTAAGCGCTTAAAAAGGTACTTTCAGGCAAATCCGATAATAGTAATCACGGACCAGCCTATACAGCAGATACTATCAAGACCGGAAGTAGCAGGAAGGCTACAGAAGTGGAGTATTGAATTAGGAGAATATGCAATACACTACAGGCCTAGAGTATCAGTCAAGGGACAGATATTAGCAGACTTCATAGTCGAAAGACCGGAAGAGGACTCTCCGGATACTCCGATGGAAGAGGAAGAGGAGCTCCCTGAACCATGGATTTTGTTTACGGACGGATCCTCCTGCACGGATGGTTCCGGAGCAGGACTAATACTCACAAACCCAGAAGGGATAGAGTTTACTTACGCCCTAAGGTTCAGGTTTGATGCAACAAGCAACGAAGCAGAATATGAAGCTTTGATTGTTGGACTAAGGATAGCAGAACAAATGGGTGTGAAGAACCTTCAAGCAAATGTGGATTCACGCTTAGTGGCCAATCAAGTGAACGGAACGTATGTTGCAAAGGAGGCCGACATGGTCCGTTACCTGGAAAAAGTAAAAGCACTTACAGGTGGCTTCAAGGCGTTCACAATTAAGCAAATCCCCAGAAGCGAAAACAAAAAAGCCGATGCTCTAAGCAAAATAGCTTCTACAAGTTTTGCGCACTTAAGTAAGCAAGTACTAGTCGAAGAATTGAACGAAAAGTCCATCAGTGAAGTAGAAGTATTAACGGTGGTAGAAGAAGAAGGAGACACCTGGATGACTCCTATTTACAAATACCTTGCGGAAGAAACCTTACCAGCGGATATGAAGAAAGCAAGGGCAATAAAACGTAAGTCGTGGCGGTTTACAGTTATTAATGGGATCCTCTACAAGAAATCTTTTCTTGGCCCATGGCTAAGGTGTGTAGGGCCACTTCAAGCCAACTATGTTCTAAGAGAGATACATGAAGGATCTTGTAGCATGCATGCAGGCACACGATCCGTCGTGGCCAAAGCCTTGCGGACCGGGTACTATTGGCCTACCATGTACAGAGATGCAAGAACATTAATAAGAGCATGTCAAGATTGTCAAGTTCATAAACCCATCCTAAGGAATCCGCAGCAGAAGCTGACCCCAATTACATCTCCATGGCCATTTTACAAATGGGGAATTGACATAGCCGGACCTTTTCCGGAAGGACCAGGGAAAGTCAAATTCTTAATTGTAGCTATGTATTACTTCACAAAATGGATTGAAGCAAAACCGGTCGCAACTATCACTGGCAATCAGATCAAAAAATTCGTGTGGGATAACATTGTTTGCAGGTTCGGACTTCCTAGAGAAATTATCTCAGACAATGGAAAACAATTCCGAGATGATCCATTCAAGGACTGGTGCAAAAAACTATGTATTAATCAGCATTTTGCCTCTGTAAAACATCTGCAGGCTAATTGACTTGTAGAAAGAGCGAATCGCAGCTTAGGTAAAGGAATAAAAACAAGGTTGGAAGCAAGAAGCAAAACTGGATGGAAGAACTCCCTTATGTTCTATGGGCACACCGCACAATAAAATCTATTAACGAAGACACCCCATTCTCATTAACGTACAGAACGGAAGCAGTCATTCCGGCGGAGATAGGCATGCCTACAATCAAAATAGCGGAAGTAGACCTGGTACAAAATAATGAAGCTTTAGAAATCAACCTTGACCTCTTGGAAGAAAGAAGGGAGGAAGCAGCAATACGTGAAGCTAAGAGTAAAGCAAAAATGGAGAAGTATTATAACGCAAAAGTTAGAAATACAACTTTCAAACCAGGAGACCTGGTATACCACAACAACGATGCAAGCCGAGCGGAGGACACATGGAAGTTGGGCCCCAAGTGGGAAGGACCGTACGAGGTAACGGAAGCACTTGGCAAGGGAGCATACAAGTTAAGCAACTCACCCATGCGGATTCCGCAGTGGGGGTAATGCATTCTAAATTATATTACTTTATGCATTGTAATGTCTATTAAAAATTTTAATAAAAAGTGAAGCCTAGCTACCTTCATAAATTTTTCTTTAAACTTTTTTCATTCTTTACTTTGCAAAGTTATTCTATATGTGATTAAGGCGCGCACACTAGGGCATGATCCAATCAACGTTATTCCGCATAACAAAAGGATGAGTAACCTCAAAATTAACTCAATTATACATAAGAGGTATTGCAAACAATAACCCGTAAATATTCAAACAAAGACTATCAGAATGAATATATCATAACATTAAAAAGATAGCAAGGTCAAGGTTAAACACTGAGACATTAAAAATTATGCAAATGCAAGTTGCCTGCACACAAAAAAGGTAAAAAGGTCAACAAGCAACCGCGACAATCAAAACGGACAAAAACACTTAGAAAAATTGTTCGTACATAAGAGGCTACAACAAAAAGGTCACATGCGACCATGCCCAGGGATTATAACAAGCTACTAAGAGAAGTCTAGCTCTGCATCCTCAATGTTAGGTAAGTGTTAACATCCGCACCTGCACCTGTCTGCACGTCCGCATCGGTACAACCATGTAGTCATCTGTAGAAATTGGAGGAATAGAGCTCGCAGACATGTAAGTAGTAGACAAGGCAGTTGTAGTATCGGGAGCAGTACCGGAAGTACCTCCGGTATCTTCAAAAGCAACAATGGATAAAGGCTCAGCTAATGGAACAAAAACATCATGAAGAGCTGGTCTATTGTTAGCAATATTTTTATTGATCCTTTGAACTCGGCTATGTGAAACATCCAGGGAAAGAGACAAGGCTCTGGCACCAATGACAGTTTGATCCGGTGAGTGATGGACAGGGACCATTAGCTGATCAACATGAGGCTGTGATTCGTTCAGACCCAATCTTTCCGCAAGAGTTTCATCTAAGCGAAGAATGTCCATTAAAGTTTCGAGACTTGCATCCTTGTTGGACTTTAGATCAGCAAGCAAGGAGAAGTTCACACTCTAAAGATCTTGCAAAGCGGAAATGTAATCACTTTTCGTGGAGGGATTAAACGCAGCAACATCTGTGAGGACCCTGCCTTCCTGACCATGAGTAATTCCAACGGCTGGCCCATCTTGCATGCTTTTCTCAATAGCTTTGCTGATGGCCGCTCCAAGGGCGAAGAGATACTCCGGTAAGTTAAGGCACTTAGCAAAAACAAGCTCCATGCCATAGGTAAGAAGCCACCTACGGCCAGCAATGGTAGTCAAAAGATGGGGATAGAATTTCTCCTCCAAATGAAGGGCCATCTCAATAAAGTCAGCATGCAGTTTATTGAATTTCTCATACAAAACCTCCATCCGCTCATCTTGGAATTTCTTGAGCTGACTTATACAGTCCTCATACACCGTAACTTTCTCCTGAAGTACAGTAGAAGAAGTCTCTAGCTCATGTACCTGCAATTGTGTGGAAGCACAAAGGTAAGAAAATAGAAAAATAAAAAAATATACACAAGTGTAAATACACATACTTGATCAACAAGGATGTCATTCTAAGACTTAATGGAAGTCACCATAGCATCCAAATCAGCAGCCTCTTGCTCCCTAACCTTCACTGAAGCCACAAGATCGGCCACCTTCACATCTAGCTCACTTTTCTCCTTCTCCAGGGTGGTGTTATGATCTTTTAAAACCCTCACTTCATCTCGCAGGGACTTCTCAATAGCCTCAAACTTAGAGGCTTCGACACGAAGACGAATAGCCTTCGCGGCTTCTGCCTCTTTCAACAATAATTGTGCTTTAAGATTTTCAATCTCTATATCCCTAACCTTCAGCAGTTCCATTTGCTCATCAACAACAGATCTAAGTCGCCTTTTCTCTTTGATGTTATACTCAACACGCATCCTTACTTCAGTACTCAAAGAAATTTGGCGGGCAGCTCCAACGTTAAGCTCGGTAAAAAGCTGGTCGTGCTCTATTCTGCGAATAGATGCAAAAAATTTTGGAGGAGCAAATTCGTCTAACATTTCGCGACATACGCGACCGTCATCAAGACGAGATCCATTAGTAACACTCCATTGCGGAACATAAACCTTTTGAAGATCAAAGTCAAGATCAACAACAGTGCGGATACCACCAATCAGAAACTCACTTCCAGAAACATCGAAAAATTCACCCGGGGCAGAGTCAGTCCCGCCAGCTGAGGACGAACCAGCACCAAACAAAGAAGGTTTAATAGGTACTTCCTTAGCAACTGTAGCAGCATCAACCGTTGCGGTTACGGTAGTAATAGTTGCAATAGCAGGAGCGAAAGACCTGACAACAGAATCAACTTCATCCTCCGCAACATTAGCACCTGAATGGTGAGAAGAATCTAAAGAGATGACAAACCTTTAAGGACCAGTAATGGTTCGGATATTAGCCCTAGCCACGGAGCCAGTCTGATCCGCACCGTCTTGCTCCGGTGTCACGGACACAGAAGAAGTAACAAAAGGCAGGGTAGGTAAGGCCGCAATCCCAACCTCCGAATTCAACACAGCTCCAGCAAGTAACCTTTGGAGCGCGGACTTAGATTTGCCAGCAACAGATAGCCCAGTTGAAGCGTCGTGATCATCCCTCAACTTTTTTGCAGGATATGAAGGCTCACCAGCATCAACAACCACAGTCTTCCGTTTCTTTTGGCGTCTTGGCTGTAAAGAAGCCACATCCTCAGCAACAACCTCCGCGGCCTCACTAACAAACTGGATACCAACACCTTGACCACCATCGGCGGAATTACCTTGCTCCGCCTGATCATTACTACCTCCATCATCAAAAAGCTTATCCACACTATCCTCCAGCTCACTCTTACCACGAGCTGGCGTAACTGGTAGGAGAGGGACAACACGTCCAACAGTGGTGTCTAACAGCTTGGGTTCATCTTCAGCACGCTGCCTCTCACCAACTCTTACCTTCGTAGGATCAGTAGTACGAATGAAAGAGAGCAAATCTATTTCTACACAAAAAGAAAACGGTCAGAAAACATAATCAAAAGACAATGACATAAATATAGGAACAAGTGAACACCCACCCTCGCCATTTACACGCAAAAAATTATGGATAAGTATCTTCATCCAGGGTATAGTTACGACTAATTCCTATTAAGCAAAGGAAGGGTTCCAGATACTTATAGAACGGAGCCGACATTGCAACAAGGGTAGCATAATGTTCCGCATTAAAATTGAAAGACTTTGGAAAAGGGTCCTTCGACACACTTTTGCTAGTATTCCACGGAAAGGAGGCAGGACAAGCAAAAGCGTCAACCCAAGAAAAATGATCGTTCCAGCTTTTTAATGAGTCTAAGGGTTTGGTGTAACAAACGGCGTCATTTCCCTGGCTCTTACTGAACGACATCCAGCCTTTGTTTTTAGAGTTCACGTAAAAACAACGGAACAACCCAACCGTTGGCTCAAAGCCATGAACACGGTAAAGGATCTCAAAATGAGACACTTTAGCCGCACCAATAACGGATAATTGGGATATGTGGATGCGATAGTGTCCGAGCACGTTAACAAGAAAAGTAGAAAGTGGTAATCGAAAATTGGCATACTCAAAGAACCTAGTATACACACCTATTTTGCCAGTAGGCATTTCATGAATTATTTGGTTAGGGCTGTGTAACTGTGGATGAACCTCATCAGGAATATGAAACGTTTCGGAAAAAAATTTAAGAGCTTTTAGAGTAAGAACCAACTTTATATCTGTAATACCGCTCATGATGAAAAGTAAGCAAGAATTGGGGCCTAACCTGGAAGCCTAAAAGTTCTTCGAAATAGGGCACAAGGGTACAGATTGGAAAAGCTTGAAGAATTTTTTAACAATGGCGATTATAATTCGAGAAGATGAAAAAGAAAACAGTAAAAACCACACCGAATATTTATACCCTCGGTCTAGTAAGTGCAAGCTCCTTCCAGATGCCTACACATGGATATGACCTCCGAGTCAACGGCCAAGATGAAAAGTAAAAGATAGTGATGACAATTAAGCAGTTGGACTAACCAGTCAAATCAGTCAGAAGGTGAAAGGCCACGAAGAGACCACGTTACCCAGTCCCACCTAACAAGGGCAACGGAACATCACGGAAAGACAAGCACGGAGGACGCAAAAATGCAAGGAGTACCGGAACCTGAGTCTAGTAATATCTACCGCACGCAATAACAATCGCACGCAATAGACACACTAGACTGGGGGGACTTGATGACGTATAATACGTGTAGCAGGCCTCCGGGCCTGGATTACACAAATTATACATGGGCCCAAGCCCAACAAGACAATCGCAAAGCACAATAGACCAAAACTAAGCCCAGACCAACTGGCTACTGTCCGAAAGAAACAAGACGGACGGAAGGCTTCCACGGGACGCTTCCGCAAGTCAAGCGGAAGACTGCTAGACAAGCCCAAATTCACAAGATACGATTATAAGCGAATCCTTGTCCAACAAGGGTCCCACTTCGGCCCACTAACAGAAATAGGCGAAATATTAAGAAAACCTAATATTTGGCTCACCTATAAAAAGGGGTACTCTGACACCCCACAAGGTATGATTTTCTGACCACGTTTCAGACACACATACTCTAACATTCTCTGACAAATATGTTTACTTACTCTTACGCCGGAGTCCAATCGTGGGGTCCGTCCCTATAGTAAGACTAACGGTTTACCTCTCGTTGTGCAGGGAATCATCTCATTACTTGATTTAGTACAAGATTTTATCCTTGGGCCTAGTCAACAACTCCCAAGATCCATCTACTTAACCCATTACGTATTTTATACTAACATTAATGGTGGTGACAGAAACTATATGCAATGGGTCATAAACGCTCAAATGCATCTTGAATATATGAGAATCGCAAAAACGCAAACACCATAATAGAAAAACAATGAACGTACATCATATGATAAAAGGCAAACATTTCTCTTCGCAAAATTCTTTAAAGGTGAGATCAACATATATCACAAATTCTTTTAAAATTCAATGAACAAATCATAGTTATTCATTTTTTTCATCAAAAAAAAACCACTTTCCAGAGTTTTCTTAATAATAAAATATTTTGTAAACGGGTAATTCTTAAGCGACAAAAATAAATCATCGTGACGATATTTTTTTATCTTTCAGTAGACACTAGACAGGCACTTCGATATTCTTTCGACGAGCTTTTTTCGAGTTTTTTTAAGTGCTGA
>BQNB010024398.1:0-15000 GCA_026074375.1 Tanacetum coccineum | reverse complement strand
GGGCACGATTTCTGACTTAAAAAACCACGATATAAGAAAGTCGCAAGGTCGTTGGCGCATAAGAAGTCGGCATATCATTTTTTCCACCCAACAAGTTGGAAAATTCGGTTCCTTATGTTGTGGCCAAAGCTCAATAACATTCTTCTCATCCATATCGCCACTTTTATCGTTAGTTAATGAAGGTGGCGGTATCATATATGTATCTTCAATGCATAACCCTTAAGACATATTGATATCGTTGCAATCCCTGTGAACAAACAAAATTAAACCGCATTAAACATTGTGTGTGTGTGTGTGTGTGTGTATGTGTGTGTGTGTGTGTATAATAACAAAAAGTTTAGACATCGCGAAAAATCTACAACGCAAAACAACAAATCCACAATATCCGTTAAAAACTTAAAATATTTACAAACGTAATCTTACGTGGAAAACCCACCAATGTCTATATCATGATAACCATACTCTTTTAGACCGGGAAATATTAAGTGACGCGTTGCATTACGTGACGTTAATTCTCCTTCCCGTTAAACCAACATTCGCCCGAACTTTCTCCTCTTTGTCTTTCAATTTTTAGACAGATATTCCTAAATATAACACTATTTTTTTCAAGGGTTCATTTATTGACCAAAATTTTGTTTTTAGATTCATAGAGTTTTTATTAATCCGAACACACATGGTTGAATACCTCATCTAAATCTAGCAAGCAAGATTTACCTAATGCAAGGCATCTTAAACTTATTTGCGATATACTTCAACCATAAATTTTTTTTGAACGGCAAAAAAAAAACTTCAACCATTACTGATGGCGTATAGTACGTATAACATGCATCTGGGCATGGGCTGTACTAATCACATTCGCAGGGACACCCCCTGCGCTTCACTTAACGTAGTGTTTCCATTTGTGTTGACACAGGTTATCCAAGAATTGGAAATCCAGCAACCATCACAAGAACTCTTTGATCCCTTCGAAGCCTGATCGTGCCCATATTTGCACAATCCGATACCTAAGATAACTTTTCCTTTAGCTTTCTCGAGTTAAAGAAAGAGTAATCATATATCTCGCGTCCATAGATGTGTTCGTGCATATGTGGTTTTGTCACCTTTTCTAGAGCCTTGGTATCAGTTAAAATTATATAAGAGTGTACCGGTAGTGTATTAAGTTCTAGAAATTGTTTTTATGATGCATCCCAAGATCGCATAGTAAGAATTATGATTTGCTGAATGATAAAAGGCACTAGGATAAACCCATG
Source organism: Tanacetum coccineum (assembly GCA_026074375.1). Classification (NCBI taxonomy): domain Eukaryota; kingdom Viridiplantae; phylum Streptophyta; class Magnoliopsida; order Asterales; family Asteraceae; genus Tanacetum; species Tanacetum coccineum. The sequence continues at coordinate 13,750 of BQNB010024398.1, read as the reverse complement.
TTTTAAACCTATATTTGTTATTATGGCCACTTCAATCATATAACTATCCCACACCCTTTCCATGCACTTATTTTTAGTGCATGATACCCCTAGTACACCCCTTTGAGCCTATCCTTTTCATAGTTCTCATAATTTTCTGGCGGACTCCGGATTATTAATGAAGAGCATTGTTCACACCCAATGTTACACCCAAATCGCCTTAGCCTTCCTCTCTTATAGTGATTTCTAGTTCTTGCGCCTATCGGTAGAGGTCTGATCATTTGCCAAGCCTATAATAATTTATATGCTACGATAGGTAATGAGTGTTATTTTCTATTTTCTACATTGTAATAATTCATTATACACCTGAGAGAAAGAGAAAATCCAAATACTTATGTGAGGTACTAGTATATAACTTCCGTGCTTTTAATTACAATATCTAGAAGGTTGTGTTATAAACTATCTTTGAAAAGTAGGTTAAATGCCCTCGATATTGCTATTATCTAGGTATAAAAGCCATTTGCTTAAGGACAAGCAAATCTCAAGTTTAGGGGTATTTAATGTGGTGTCATTTTATACACTTTTTCGGGGTCATTTGACCCCCTAAATAGTGCAAATAAGCCCAAATTATGTACTTAATCGTTCATTTTTGTGTTTTTAGCACTTGGATGGATTTTAGAGGAAATACACGTGACTTGGGCTCATTTGGAGAAGAAACAGACAAGATTACAACTCTACACCAAATCTCTTGAAGAAAACTCATACAGTGCGTGGAGATGGCGTCACATTTATTTGTGACGGCGTCAAAGCTTACAAAGGACGGCGTCAGGATTCTTATGACGGTGTCAGGATCTAACCAACTTAAAGAAGCCCTAGAAGATTCGGCGGGGCGACGACGTCAGGATTATTACCCGACGCCGTCGCGCATGTTTTCCTATATATACAAACTCGTTTTTAGGGTTTTAAGTGTGTAACTTTTGGGAACCAAGCTCTATTATTAAAATTCGATTGTAGCAGCTGTTTGGGTCATTTTTAAGGTTTCAAAACCCTCTTGTATCATCCTTGAACATATGTTTTAATCAAGTGAAGTCTTCTATCTTTTATCATTTAATATGTCTATGTGTTGTTTGATTGATTCTTGTTCTTCGCTTCCTTATAATATGTTTGGCTAGATCTATTAGTATTTACTTATGATTTCATGAAACTTAATTTATAGATCCTTTTAATATTGCTTCTTGTGATGGATGTGCGCGTTAGGCTCTAGAAAACTAGCCATAAGATATTAAATTGGCTTAGACGTCTAAGAAAACGCGAGTGTGTAGAAAGGATACCATCGGTAACAATCTTTATACTACCTTACCCTTAATATGGTTGATCCCTCTCTTAAGTGTTTTAATGCATGTAATTTACTCTTAGGGGCCTTGTAATAATCTTCATACTACCTTACTTGTGCATTGCCTTAACGGAATATTACATGGACGACTTTTTTATGTAGTTTGTTCATGACTTAGGAAATACTTCCACATATCATCCCAAGTGTGACAAAGCAATAGAATTAGGAGAAACAAACTAAGGAGTTGTGAATGATTAATTAAATACGTTCGTTTACCATATAAGTTTTTACCAAAATTAGTTTAGATTATTTAATTAGTTTAATTAGTTCAAACCAAAACCAAACCTCTTAAAACCTGAATTTTATCTGCTTTCTTAAATATAAAAATACAAAAAGAATCTTCTCTCAACCGTTAGACCTCTGTTATATTTTGTTCGAGCCTTCCCAACCTATTCTCCTAGAGAAAGATAACAACCTCAAGTCTTGCCTATATGATGCGGTCGTCGTAGGACTTCTACGAGAAGTTTTACAACTCCCTAGGCAGAGCACCTAATCGTTGTAGTAGTAGTATAGGCAATACTCGGGGGTTGTTATCGTTCACTCGGAGAATAGGTTGGGATGGCTTGATCATGGTCTAACAGAATTCTAAGGGTTGAGGGAAGATTCTTTTTGTGTTTTTATATTTTATGGAAAGCAAGTAAATCATATAATTTGAGAGGTGGTTGGTTTTAGCTATTAACTAAATATAAATCTACGCTAATTGGTGATAACAATATAATAAAAGACTGTGTTTATTTAATCATGTATTACTCCCTAGATTGCTTCTCTAGTTGTTGGTTGCCTTTGTCACCTAGTGATGATCTGGTAAACTTTTCCTAAGTCATGAACGATTACACGAACCGTAGTTACTTTGTATTTTGCTAGCAGCAACGACACGTAAGTTGTATGTAAGACTAATACATGGACCTTAGGAGTACACTAAGTGCATGGAAATATATTAAAAGTGGATAACCATATTAGGGGGCATGGTAGTATGATGACTGTTATGATGGTATCCTTGTACACAATCATGTTTCCTAGACATATCATTCGTGATACAGCAAAAGTGGTTTTCTAGAGCTAACATGCAGATCCATCCACAAAGATGCAACACCACTAAGATCTACTTAGTCATTATTACTACTGCTAGTTTAAGTTTCTACTGCTTAAATTCATTTTTCTTATTGTGCGTAATGGTGGGTAATTTGAGTCATTGGAAGGCTAGATTGGTAGTGTGATATATGGTTTATAGTTGTAAAGATCCAAGTTGCATATCTTTACAAGACCCCTATTGGATTATTACAAAAAAGGGAAGAAGATTACAGAGATATGATTTGCAACTTATTAAATGTGGTGGCATGGAGATTTCAAGTTAAGGGGAAGATTGTTTCATTCATGGAAAATCAAGATGTTGGTTTTGTAATCATCAAATAGGGGAAGATTGTTGGGAATTATATTGATTTGATGATACAAAACAATGATACAAAACAATGAAACAAAAAAGAAACAAAAGGAAAACAAAAGGATCAAAGTCGACATTATGGAATTCTACAAAATGTAGGAGTACATGAAGATTTTAAAAGATTTGGTCAAAGATATTAAGATAAATATTAGGAAGATTTGTTTCCTAATACATTTAGTTTTCCTTGTAAAGTTTTATGGACTTTATTATATAAAGAGATCCCTAGACATAGTTTTTAGTATCCCCGTGTGTGAAAAACATGTGTGTACACAAAGTGTTAAAGATGTAGATATCTAGTAAATTGGTTTTAGCCTCAAGGTCTTTGACCCTGTTATAGGTAGGTAACTGTTCTACTATTGATTAAGTAGAATTGGGGCTTGTATGTGAAAAACCTTGTTAAAATAACATTGTTCTTATGTTTATTCGGCTGTGCAAATTCGTGTTTATGTTCATTGTTATTTATAATCCTAGACAAGCCTAGATCAAACTTCACAGGTGTATAATGAATTATAACATATGTGGGAAACGGAAAATCACACTCATTACCTGTCATAGCATATAAATTACCATAGGCTTGGTAAAGGATCAAACCTCCACCACTAGGCACAAGTATTAATCATTACTATCTAAGAGGTCTTTTAAAGGGTTGTGAGGTGTAGGTGTAAGATAACATATAATGGAAACAGAAACGGATGGTATATATTTGGGTGGTGACTTTAGGTGAATTTGGAGTGGAAGGGTTAGCTAATTATTTACACGAATACACTTTGGTTTGGTTGCTAAGACAAGACTCGGAAGAAGATATACAAACTCTACACAACTCTACATCAATCTCTTTCTTTTTCTTTTCTCTTTTTTTTATTGAATGACATAATACAACATGGGGGTTTATAATACGTACCCCTACACTTGACCTTTTACATGCTCAATACATACAATCTAACTATTGACCCAATTTGAGGTGGATCAAAATAACATGGAGATCATTTGACAAACATATAGGGGTATTAACTTAACTTTTTTCCCCATTCTTCTGTGAAATAAATACTACCATGAATCCCAATCGTCCCAAAAATGTATTTACAAGGATAAGGACTTAGCAACCGTGTACTCAATAATTAACTTGGGTTAAACACAATAATGTACTAAAGGCGAGTACATACAAGGTAGGCTAAGGCTTTTTTGGGTGTAACGATTGGTTTAAGGGTGACTATGCTCTTCATTAATAATCTAGAATCCACCAGAAAATTATGAGAACTGTGAAAAAGGATAGGCTCGGAGGGTTGTACTAGGGGTATCCTGCACTAAAGGTGAGTGCATGGCAAGGGTGTGGGATCGTTATATGGTCGGTGTGACCATCATAACAATTACAGGTTTAAAACATGGGTTAATCCTAATGCCTCTTATCAAGAAAATCCTAATACTCACTATGCGGTCTCAGGATGCATCACAATAACAAGTTCTAAAATTTAATATGCCAACGATACACTCTCATAATCCTAAAGTAACTGATACCAATGTTCCAAAAAAGACGACAAAACCACGCATACACATCCGTAAAGACGGAATAGACACACATGATTGCTTACTTCTTAACTCGAACAAGCTAAAGGTATAATATCTAAGGGCGAACCTCACATTATGGGGGTGGAATTTGAGGGTTTTTGTGCTAGTAATATAAATTCCTATCTATGAGACGCTATTAATACTTGGTTTTCGTCGGTATGTGTCATAAAAAAATTTAAATTTGGGTAAAAATCCCCTCTTATGCTATGTTTCGATATATTACCCATCATTTTAAGGATAAAGCAAATGACAAATGAAAGAATAATTTCTAAAGCTTATTTTCCCCCTACACTTAAGTTGAACATTGTCCCCAATGTTTTCTAGAAGTACCCGTTGAAACGAATAAAAGGAAAAGAAACTAGTACTTCCCTGGTTTACTCAATAATGGAGAAGAAACATGCGATAACTGGTTAAATCGTCCTCTGAGAATCATCCAATGAAACTTCCTAAGAACTTCCAAGCTTCTTCTCATCAAATATAACATGTAGTCAAAGACAAAGACAACTATACCAAGCATAAAATGTGCGATTTACCAATATACAATATGAATTTAGGGTTCGACTCGATAGATAGGATGAGAGAATTGTTAAACTCATTAGGTTTTTTTTGCAGGTTTATAACAGAAAGATACATATATTAAATGTTATGCAAGTTTTGTTTTTAAAAATAATTAAAAACTTTAAGTTTTCTTGACCTGGGTGTTTGACGCCGTCAGGGTTTGTGTGACCCCGTCACAGGCATCGTGGTGACGGCATTGCGTGTTAATCGTGACGCCGTCTCCACAGTCTGTGAAAACGAAATTTTTGTTTTTGATGAAAATTTTCCTGCACTTGATTCCATAAGTTAATTCCTGCACAAATAGCTGCATAAAACCTGAGATTTAACAATTCAAATTATTGACTGAAATTGACGCTGAATAATCTAAACTATTTATTTAACATGCTTGAACTTGGTTCTAAAAACCGGATAATTTCCCCTACACTTATTGTTTGCAAAATACATTTGATTGAAATTAAGACGAAGATAAGAACAATACAAAGCATGATTACAAGATAGAGTTCAAACATGATAGAATAAAATGAAAAGAATAAAACACAAGACACTCCTAATGTGCAGGAAAAGTAATTATTGGGTTGCCTCCCCAAAAACGCTTGTTTTTGTTCGAGTCACGAGCCTGACTCTACCCTTATTTAATAGATAAATAGGAGGGTTCCTACATTGAGTTCAAGTGTGAGGTGATAGTAACGGTACATTCCATCATGATGAGATATGATCCCATAACATTGTGATATTTGTTGTTGAAGAATAGGCTTCTAAACGGTGTGCTTCTAGAACGCTACTCTCTCTATTCAATTTGGCCTATCGAATAAAATAAGTTCTTTCACTAGAGGAGAACTTCCTTAGATTCTAATCTCCAAATCATCTTTAAACATCTCTAATTTGAAATATCAACACTACGGATAACATTTTCTAATAAACCTGGTTAAATCCATAATGTCTCTTTGGGTTCATTTATACATGGGTTATCATAACTATTACACACCCTTAGTGGGTATTTTATGCCATGTGTGGTGAGATTGCGGTGTTTGAGCTGTTAAATATTCTACTACCTTCATCCTAGAACTATCCGGACTATGTGGTTTGATGGGTGGTTTGGGGCCTATTACATCTCCTAGACTTACATCTAAGGATGGACTATTGAGTAAAGGTTGACTCCGGTCCATCAAAACTAGGAACTTCCCTAGAACTAAGAGGAGTGTTGTGATTACAATTCAAGCCTACTTCCTTGTTTTGTTGCGTTTTAAAGGTTTCTGCTTTATCGGGTGGTCCCCTAAAGTGTTTTTTCACATTTTTTCTTTTTTATTTTTTTTTTTTTTTTTTTTTTTTTTTTTTTTTTTTTTTTTTTTTTTTGGGTAAGTCACGAGCAGTGTGTATTCCTTAAATGATGGTGGGGTTTGTGTGGTACTCTCAGGGCTTGTAACTCCTACCTCATTATCCATCGTACATAGACTATCTACATTCTCATCATAATCTAACCATGCCATGCACCTAGGTACCTGTACCCTAACCATATCATCCCTAACTATTTGAGAATTTGTGTTTGCTATTGTTTCATCAGAAAACAACGTTGTTGGTTGCTATAATTTTTATCATATTAGGCACAATCCTCTATGGCATACCATGCTCCTATATCACTAAACTTCCTAAGATCCCCTTATGCTGTCAAATTGATGATATGCCGGTATAATGAGTCAAGATATTTAAGAAATATTTCAATTAGGGTCCATATACTAAGGCCATGATTCGGGAAGTTTTAGATTATGTCTTTGAAACGAGTCCACGAATCGTAGAGAGATTCATCTTGATGTTGTTGGAACACCAAGAGTTGATTACGGAAGAATACATCAAACCTACCTACGCTAGAATAACCATACCTATTCATTATAATTTACAAATTTACAAATGTTACGAACAAATGGTACAAAGAAAAAGATAGACTACAAGAAAGCTAATGACAAGAAATTAAATCTTACTTGAAAGGATTCAAGCAAGTAGAACTAAGCTAAACTATGATTAAAACCTAACTTTTACCCAAGCGGAGGGAGCCAAAAACTTGATGTGCAGTCGTCATAGGACTTCTACAAGAAGTTTTACAACTCCCCAGGCAGAGCACCTGATCGTTGTAGTAGTAGTATAGGCAAGACTCAGGGGTTGTTATCGTTCACTCGGGGAATAGGTTGGGAAGGCTTGATCATGGTCTATCAGAGTTCTAAGGGTTAAGAGAAGATTATTTTTGTATTTTTATATTTTATGGAAAGCAAGTAAATCATATATTGGAGAGATTGGTTAGTTTTAGCTATTAACAAAATATAATTCTACGCTACTGGTGATAACAATAAGATAAAAGACTGTGTTTATTTAATCATGTATTACTCCCTAGATTTCTTTTTCTGGTGTTGTTTGCTTGTCACCTTGTATGATCTTGTGTAAACTATTTCCTAATTCTATGAACCCCCCCCCCCCCCCCCCGAATTACACGAACCCGCCATCTACTTAGTATGCCGCTAGAGCAACGCACATGCAAGGTAGTATGAAGACTATTACACGGCCCCTAGGAGTTCACTAAGTGCATGTGAAATATATTAAAAGTGGATCAACCATATTAGGGGGCAAGGTAGTATGAAGACTGTTACCCGATGGTATCCTTTCTACACAATCACGTTTCCCTAGACATATCAATAGCGATACAGACAAAAGCTGGTTTTCTAAGACCTAACGTGCACATCCATCACAAGAAGCAACACCACTAAGATCTACATTCTAGGTTTCATACAATCATAAATAAACACATAGAGGTTTAGCCATGCTAGTTTATAGATGAGCAAGGGCTTAGATAGATCAAACAACACATAGACATATTGAATGATTAAATAAACCTTACTTGATTAAAACATGAGTTGGAGGAAGTACAATAAGGTTTTTAGGCCCTAAAATCGTCCCTAATAGCTGCTAAACAAACTAGGGTTCGTACCCTCTTTTTATTCTAAAGTTACACACTCAAAACCCTAAATTCGGGTTTGTATATATAGGAAAAAAAAAAACCCAAAATATGTGTTCGGCGTCGTGTTTTAATCATGACGGCCGTCATGTAAGAGAATTTCTAGTTAATGGGCTGGGTCGTTTTATGCTCTAACGCGGATCGTGGATATATGTGACGCTGTTTGATCTCGTTAGGGGACGGCGTCACGTTGTATTTGTGACACCAGCAACTGTAGAGAAATTCTTAATCAATGTTGGTGTAGGTCCGTAGTCTTGTCCGTTTCTTCTCCAAATGAGCCCAAGTCACGTGTAATTCCTCCAAATGCCTTCCAAATGAGAAATACATGAAATGAACAATTAAGTACCTATTTTAGGCATATAATGCAAGATTTTAGGGGGGTTATAACGACCTCGAAAAAAGTGTATAAATGCACCTTATCAATGTGGCTATGAATTCGACTCGTGTTAGATATGAATTATGGTTGAGAAGTACTATGAATTATGTTTTATCATATGTTGGATATCCTTTGGTCTTAGAAGCTTATTCAGATGCTAGTTAGATTAAATCCATGTTGGAAGATTCATCTCTCTACGGCGTGGATGGGTGTTCTTGACCTTAGGGGGGGGTTGACATTTCATGGGCTTCCAAGAAGCAAACTGGCATCACTAGTTCTACTATGGATTCTGTAGTTGGTTAGCATTGGATGCTGCTGGTATGGAAGCGGATATGGCTAGAAACTTGATCATGAGGAATATTATGTGGCCAATACCAATAGCACCAATATCTATCCGATGCGATAGTGCTCCCACAATGGCTAGGGCATACAGTCATATATACAATGGGAAGTATAGACACTTAGGTGTTAGACATAGTATGGTAAGCGAACTAATTAGGAATTGTGTGATTTCTATTGAGTTTGTCTCGGACACCCACCCACATATTTAGCTGACCACTTGACGGAAATGGTATGCTAGGCTATCATTACACCCTCTAAACTAAAACTTGGTATATAAGTCAGTGATAGGGATGGGATTAAAGTCCATTTAGATCTACTACCTATGAGATACCCAAATCACTTCTAATACAACGTTAGAAGCTAAATTCAATGTGGAAAGTGTTGGGATTTTACATCTATTTAACCATTAAACATATCACGAGTACGCAACGGAAAGATCAAACACGTATAGAACTTATAATTAATAAGGGATTGAAGATGTGTACCTTTTAGCAAGATGGTATGTGCTTAATTACACATACCATTTTCCATTCTAAACGGACTTAAACGGCTAAAAACGTACCAAAAATACATTGTATTTGTATGTTTTGCATTTGTATTGTGCAGGAACGGATAACAAGAAAAAGGCACGAAAAAATAAAGCCTCAACAACAAAACGAGCACGAAATGAAAAGACAAAGAAAAGGACAAGTCTTGGTCATCCAAGTGAATGAAATAATCTTGAGGGACTATAATTGCCAAACCTCAAGTTGTATTACTAAAATAACAAGACAAGGGTCAAAGTTGCCAACCGGGTAGAGATTGCATTCAAGTTATACAACTTGAGGGGACCATTCTGCCAACTTCCCCAAAAGCCCTCTTTCCCGCCCCTAAAAACCCAGGTACAACTTGGATGTCGTCCCATACCTTCTCCCCTGCAAAACCACTCGACACCCTAGCCAAAATCATTTCATCCACCCTACTAACCCATCCCAGTTGTATAAAGGTACTTGTTGGAAAATTCCCTCATCTTTCCCAAGTTTCTTCAATGGCTGAGATTGACTCCAAAGAAGCACAAATGAAATTGAAGGCTGGGATTTGCTTTAGGACTTACCTCACACACCAGACACTTTGTTTGTTCTTTACATAAGGTGCACATATGCAAGGTCAAGATTCGGCTATAAATAGAGCTTTTTGTAAGCCTTGAAAGAAAGTAGTTTTTTGTTTTTAGTAACTAATTAGTTTTAATCTTAGTTTAAATTTCAAAAGTCAGGTCACAGCTTTTTACGTTCGCTTTGTAACACTTTCAAGATTAATGAAGTTTAAGTTTTTTAAGTCAATTTACAATACAGTGTTAAGTTTCTTAATCTTTATTGTTTTGGGTATCAAAAAGCTCTCACCACAGCTTACTTATAAGCTGCTTTTATTAAGTAAGATAAAAAAGTTAAGTAGTTAAGAGAAAATCAGAAATATCACTCTCAAATATACCACAGCTTATGTTATGGATGATAAGCAGTTTGGATGGGCTTATGGACTCTTCTTAGCTTACTTTATGCAAGCTAGAGCTTGTAGATTCATTGTTTGACCCTGTTTTGAGCAAGGGTGTTGTAAGTCTCTCTTTTTCTTATTGTTCTTATTTTCTGCAGAACTGTTTTAGTGCTTATTTTGCTTTGTTGTTAGTTTAAAAATAGTTTGTATTACTTTCTTAGTTAGTACTGTTAATTCATTTGATAAAACTGTTAGTATTGAGTTAACACTGCTAGGCCATTTCAGCTTATTTAAGTGCTTATTCTTAATTAAAATTGCTTATAAGTGTCTTATTTTGTTAATAGATAATCTGTTTTTAATTAGTTTGAAAGAAAAATGACTTTTAAGGGGTATTTTCAACTAGCAGTACTAACCTGAAGTTAGTACTGCTAGTTCACTTTTGGAGCAGTACTAACTTAAAGCTACCAGTACTAACTACAAGTTAGTACTGTTAGTTAGTACTGTTAGTACTGGTGGTTCATTTTAGCTTATCAGCTTATTATTTCTGCTTATTTAAGATTTCTTTAGCTTTTTAGAGTAGATTAAACCATTTTCCTTTACTGTCTTTAGGGGTAAGATTATTTAAGCTTATTTTCCTTTTCAAAGTATTCTCAATAGTGTATCAGTTTGTAGCTTTTTAGCTTATTTGCCATTGTAGTTTATTCTAGTTGCTTATTCCTATTACTAAGTGCTTATTAAGGTTAGGTGAACTTCTGTTTTAGCTTGTTTGCTTATTTATTGTTTCTTTGTGTTTTGTTAGCCTAACAGTACTAACTTAAAACTGGCAGTACTAACTCCAAGTTAGTACTGGTAGTTAATACTGTTAGTACTGTTGTTAGTACTGTTGTGTTTATCTTGTTTAATTTAGCTTAATTGCTTTTTGAATTTGCTTATTTAGAGTTAGTTTAGCTTATTTAACCTGTCTTAAGTTTATTTGTATCTTAGTGTAAAAGTTTTAAGTATTTTTACGATTCCTAGCTTTTATTCTTGTTCCAGCTTATTTTCTTTGCTTATTTTCATGTGCATTTGCTTATTAGTTTTAGCATCAAATCATTCCTTGTCATATTCAAACACCAATCATCAATCGTCTCTCGATTTTCCATTTTAGCCTCGTTGGGACATAACGACCCGGGAACACTCTATACTGCTTCCGGTTTTCTTGGTCTCGCGTGATTCTGATCCTTTTTGTGTTGTATTTATATTTGTTTATATTGATACATATATAAAGGTGTGAGTTCGCGCGAGTCAAATTTTGGCGCCGTTGCCGGGGAGGCTTCAAAAGATATATCGTTACGATTGACATTTTGTGGCTAAATCTTGTGAATATTTTCCTCTACAAAAACTATAAAATAGTACAAAAAAATATTTTTCGTTTCCTTTTATTAGTATAATTTCATCTAAAAACAAAAAGAAAAAAAAACCCAAAAAAATATAAAAATATTTTCCATAAAAGAAATAAAATTTTATAATATTGGTAAAAATACCAAAAAAATAATTATTCTCAATTGAGGTATTATCATAATAACTTTCGGTGAACTTGTTGGTTCCCAACTCGAACAAAAGATTTAAAAACTTGCCATTTGTGTCTCTTACAACGTACGGCTCACCTTGAAAAGTTAAACAAACTAAAAAGTGGGTATAAGGAGGGTTGTTCCGAGGAACTACGACCCAAAAGGAGAAATAAGCTTCGCGCTATTCCTACTCCTCCGCTCACTGTGCGTTTATCTTTTTGAGAGGCTACCGTGAAGTAAGTAGATATTTGGTTGAGTTGTTCTTATCTCATTGTCCGTAAGAATCAATTGTGAATAAATCATTGAACAAAACCAAAAAAATTAGTGTTAATTTTCTTTTTATAATTTCATTTTGTTGCATGCACTGATCGTTCTTAAGCCCGTAAACGTCGACAACAGCAGTCAACAAACTTCTGTTGAACCACAAATCTTGAGAAGCCAAATAACAATACTACATAGTTACGATGGCCGTTAATCATTACTATTGGCGCAATTGCTCGAAGCACCACCGAGGGTGACGAGGCTGCGATCGTTGTTCCGAAATTACCGCGAACAATACTTTGAAATCAAGATTGGGGGTCTACTTAATCTCGTTCAAAAACAAGCACTTTTTGACCGATAAAGAAGACCACATGCCCACATTCGAGATTTCAACAAGATCACTTCTACAATGAAGTTTCACAAAGTGGCCCGAGTACGTCGGTTAAGCTTATGCTTATTCCTATTTTCCTCGGAGGGAGCAGCCCGGCCCGGATTTGGCTTGAAAAAGAGCCCCCTCGATCGATTCTTACATGGGATGATCTTGTTTCGAAATTCATTAACAAATTCTTCCCTCCCTCTAAAACAACAAATCTTCGAAATGAAATCACGAGATTTCAACAAAAATTTGATGAAACGTTTTACGAGGCATGGGACCGATTCAATGATCTTCTTAGGGGATGCCCGCATCATGGGTTTTCAGAATTGCATCAACTCGATACATTCTATAATGCCCTAAATTCGAATGATCAAGATTCATTGAACTCCGCTGCGGGTGGTAACTTTCTGGATAAAATGCCTCGAGAATGCCTAAAAATCATCGAGAGCAAGTCCAAAGTTCGTCAATCACGAAGCAAGGCCATTGTTTCCAAAGTGAGTACGAGCTCTTCTACCCCAGCAGTTTCATCCGATGTTGCTGAGCTGAAAGATATGGTTAGAGCATTGATTCTCGATAAGAAAAACCAAACCCCAGCTCCCGTAAAAGCGGTCGAGCAAAGTTGTGTAACTTGTGGGGGTGGTCATTCTTACCAAAATTGTCCAGCCACCGATGGCAACATTTATCGTGACAATATCCAAGAGTATGTGTCACAAGCCGCTGCGGCAAATTTCAACCAAGGAAATACCGGTTACCGACCTCAGATGGTTGCAAATCAAATTCGACCTCCCGGTTTTCCTCCCGTTCAAAGCCATCAAGGAAATAATCAAAACAATTTCAATCGGGGAAACAATTACAATCAAAACCGAGGGAACAATTTCAACCAAAGCCAAGTTTACCGTCCCCAGGTTAATCAACCACCAGCTTACCAAGCTCCTGTTCCTCAGACACATGGTGTGTCCAAAACTGATTTTGACAACTACGTCAAGGCTAATGATGCAGTTCTGAGGAACATGCAAAACCAAGGCCAAACCTTACAAAACCAAATGGCCAATTTAACGGACATGCTTTCCAAGTTTGTGACTTCTAATACCGCCTCTACTTCAGGTTCGGGAACTCTCCCGGGTAACACCATTACTAACCCGAAGGAAGATTTGAAAGGTATCACCACCCGAAGTGGTGTTGCATATCAAGGACCCGCGATTCCTTCTACTTCATCTTCTTCTCCGAAAGTGATGAATCGTGATACCGAGGTTACAAAGGATACGATGCTTCCTACTAATAACGGAAGCACCGAAGACGTCCAACCTCCGGTAGTTCAAGTCCAATCTCAAAATCCAATCTCCGAGCCCGTTGTTGATCCCGTTAGTGCTCCAATGCCTAACCAACGAACATCAATTCCATTTCCTTCAAGAAGAAATGATGAAAGATGCCGTGAAAAAG
>BQNB010024397.1:31561-57233 GCA_026074375.1 Tanacetum coccineum | reverse complement strand
AATGAGTGGTTAGGATTAACCCATTTGTTTTTTTTTTTGCCCTTGTTTTTTGAGGATCTCAACTCATATATACATATCTTATTCAAAACTGATACAACACAAGTGGTATAATATATGATCGGGACTTTCCTATATAATATGATTTGGACTTATATAAAAAACTAATACACTACTACAACAGATCTATAAAATACACAAATACCATCTAATAAAATACGGTGTACTAATTCTTGAAAACAATAACAGATCCAAAAAATTCTTGTATACAACCCAGCTAGTTCTTGATACACTCATCAAAACAAAATAAGAGTAGATTTTGGTACATTGGATGGATCTGGTCTTGTGCATCGGATACCTGGTACAGCAACGGCACCAGCCCACCACCATCCAGGCCTGCTACCCGGTACATAGTGGTTTTGTGGATCACATACCACCATGTATCCGGTGTACCGACGACAGCAGGGCGCAGCAGCGGCACAACGGTGTAACAAACTCCGACAACAATAGCGACACATCAGCGATAGAAGCGAATCTAAAGATCTAAACACAGCCATGGTTTTGGACAATTTACCAAACTCCGGCATGGCTAGGGTTCTTATTGTGGATTCGACAACAGGTTCCGGTACACCAGATGTGTTCAGTAGCAGATTCCGGTACACAGTTGTTGTGTGCATCGCATAACACGATGTATCCGGTGTACCGGCGATAGATCGGTTCTTGTTTTGGGTACAATATTTTTCTTGTTTTTCGTTGTTCTTATTATGGGTACATCATTTTTGTGATGTTTCACCCTATATCCGGCGGGATAACGAAGATACGACGGAAAAAATAAGCCTCAACGGTATAACGAGTCGTCGACGGGAAAACACAACTGTAGATCAAGTTGGTACTCTCGTGTGGTTTGTGTAGCGGCGGCGGTTTGTGTTTCGTTTGGGCAGCGTCGACGGTTTGTGTGAGGACTGGGTTTGTGAATATGGAGGCTGTTAGGATTATGAGAGGAGAGAGACGAGTTGTGTAGGGTTAATGACTAATGAGAAAAATACAAAATCCCTATAATACCCTTTTACTTGTGTATTTAATTTTCGGTTTTTGTAGTGACTAATTATCCACTTGTCATTCATTTATTGGTTATTAATTGGTTCTTATTTTTAACATTTTAAGAAATCTCTTATTTGAACCCAATTATAATTATAATTATTATATATATATATATAAGCGTTCATTTGAGAAGACTAATTTTTATAAAAAGAAAAGAAGAAATTCTAGCCCTTCATTAGTCCCTTTTTGTTTTAATTCTAATGGCTTAGATTATATGAGGATTTGTATTAAAGTTACACTAAATTACACTTAAAAAAGCTGAAGGGCTTTTTATGTAATTTCACTTCCAAAAATCATAGGGGTCTGCTTGCAATTTTGTCATTTGTTACATTTTACCAAAAAAAGTAATTGTCTGTCTTTCACACACAATCGTATCAAAAAACACACACACATAAACACGCACTAACACCACAACCATCTCCATCATCAACGACACCACAACCATCTCCGGTTATCAACCATCATATCCGTCGTCATCTACCACACCACAACCATCATATCCCCCTCGTTGACTGCGGCGTTGACTATTAAATTGCTTTTTTGGGATTCAATATTTTGATGAAGAATTCGTCTATTAATCGCTTGAAACGTTGTTCCAATATTGATTTGAATGCTTATAGTGGTAATTATTTTCAATTAATTACTTTTTTACTGGTTTTAGGTTTTGTAATTTTGATTTTTTATTTATTATTTTGTTCTATAAATGATAGATATTTTCACATGTGAAGATGCTCTACGTTATTGATTGTTTTAAATATGTTGCCTTCTTGTTTTGATTTTAGTTGAAATTTAGTATCGATACTGTTTTGATCTTAATTGATGCTTTTGTCGTAGTCGCGTTCTATTTAAGTTTTGTAGGAATATCTTCACTAGTGAAGATTTTATAGAATGTGATTTTATTTTTTTTAAGAATATCTTCCCAAGTGAAATTTTTATCGATGATTGATGCTTTTGGCGTAGTCACGTTCTATTTAAGTTTTGTAGGATTATCTTCACTTGTGAAGATTTTATAGAATATGATTTTATTTTATTTTAAGAATATCTTCACAAGTGAAATTTTTTATCGATGATTGATGCTTTTGGCGTAGTCGCGTTCTATTTAAGTTTTGTAGGATTATCTTCACTGGTGAAGATTTTATAGAATTTGATTTTTTTAAGAATATCTTCACAAGTGAAATTTTTTATCGATGATTGATGCTTTTGGCGTAGTCGCGTTCTATTTAAGTTTTGTAGGATTATCTTCACTGGTGAAGATTTTATAGAATTTGATTTTTTTAATAATATCTTCACAAGTGAAATTCTTTATCGAGGATTGATGCTTTTGCTGTAGTTACGTTCTATTTTAGAACTCGAATAAAAGAATGAGTCTAAGTAGCGTGAGGGTCAAAATGTTCAAACACATATTTTTTGTTTTTCTGGTAAACAAAATTACAAGCTTTGTGAAAGTTATATTAAAATGTTGCTACAAATCCCTCTACTTGTTAACGTCTGCAGTGGGTAGATTCACCACCAGAGAGTGATAATACCGAACAAATACAAAGAAAATCTTGTTGGAATATTGCATGGAACTAGCTCGAAAGAGGTTGTCATCGTGTGTCATGGTCTCATGGATATAGATCCCGCAAGGTTGGTCATTTGTGATTTGTGATATCTATCCTTTGACATGGCAAACGAGAAGTTCAGCCTGTGTATACGTTTGTGAAAGGATGGTTTTGTAATTTTATGTCTTTGTTATATAGGACAGGATTCCTATGGTGAATCTTGCTGCTGCTTTTGCAAATGAAAGAATTAGTGCCTTTCGCTTTGACTTTGCTGGTAATCTTGTTCGTTAGTAAAGTTTTTTCAATAAAAATTTAGAATATATCATTTAACTTCGTTATTAGGATTTAAACATGTTGACGATAACTTATTTTGTTAAATCTATCAGTGATAGCGAAGGTTCATTTCAATATGGTAATTACTACAGAGAAGTTGGTGATTTGCGGTCGGTGATGCAACATTTTGAGCAAGAAAAATGGTCTGTCACTGCAATTACAAAACACCCACTGTATAGATTATCATATTAATATGCCTTGAGAAAATTAGCCATGCGACAGAAAGTTATAGACTTATTGCATTTAGAAACCTTCTTTGTGACAAACTTGAAAATATATTTTGCTTCTCCAGCCCCTTTCTGCCCCAAGGGAATTATCACTAGCAATATGTTGGATTATGACCATATATGATTAACATATGTCCGGAAATATTCTCGAGCCTAAGGGGACGCACACGTTTATATGTAAAATGACGAGAAAATATATTAATGTAATATATTAAATGTATTCAAACGATAGTTAAACGTTACTACGGAGTATTAAATAATTAGTTAAACGTTTAATGGTTAAACGTGAGGGACTAATTATTTATAAACCGAAGTTTAAAAGGTTGGTTCACTTTTTTTTGTATCCTTAGTCGGCAAGATGTGGAATCCCACAAGGATTAGGATATAAAGTTTATATATATGGTTTATGTTTCATTAAGTTGAGATATAACTTGAAAATACTAAAACCAAAAGGATCCACTAACCTATTCCTTGTGCTTCTTTTGTTGATCGGCCCCAAAGCAAATTTCAAATTGTGTGGTTTTGCTTCATTCGATCAATCCCAAACCAACGAACAACTTTAAGTTTTCGGTTGGTGATTCGATCATCACTTTTGGTGATTATTGTTCGTAAGTTGATAGATTCAAGAGACGAATAAGAACGTTTGTTATACACTACTAGTACTAGCATACCTCGTCGTTTGCTAAGAACGTATAGTGTGTGGAAGCTTAGAGGATTCATATCTTTGATTCTTCGTGGTTTCACGCGTTGTATTATACACACGCGTATATAGAAGACGGTGTTTACGGTTACCTTTAAACGGTGTATCGTTTCGTGCTAAAAGGTACACTTCTTCTATTCTTGTTAATTAATGTATTCTACATGTTACCTTCATTCCACTGCGTACTCGTGTTAATTAGGTTATAAAACCCAACACAATAAACTTCAGGCTGCAAATTTTCTTTGCATATTGTTTATATGATATATGTCTGTATGCATCGCTTATGTTTCTCTTTTGATTGCAGTTCCTCACAAAGAACGGGATATAAGACTTCTGGAATTGGTTTGACGATCATACCTGGTATGTAGAGGTTTTAGTTTCTTCTTATGATTGTGTATGTCAATTGATGAGTAAATTTGACAGTGTACTTGTCCTAAGGTATCCTCTTAGACGAGTCATTGGTGGAACCGTTTACTCGAGATTGACATTGGCAGCCAGAACTATATGGAAGTGCGTACTGCAGAACAAATTTGTGTTTCTTATAATTATTTGTTTTTCTCAAACCCGGTCAACTGTAATTCAGTGCTAGTCTTAAGTTGATAACTTTTAATGGCATTTTTTTCTTGTAGTTGATATAGTAACAGTTCTTTCTTTCAGGGTTTTCAAATCTTGAACATACACTCTTGTCTGTTGGAAAAACCGGTGTCTATTGTGTGTATTTACTGCTCCTATGTTCTCTGCCTTTGTTGCATGGGCAACATATCTATTAACTAAGGTTTGTCTAACATTTAAGTACTAGTTTAATTTGGTTGTAATAGATGGTATTTAGAATCACTGTGTTATATTTAATTTCTGAAATCTTCAAATCGTGTTCATTTGCTTTTATAAAGAGTTAAAGGAGCAGGTGTTTGGATGGACAGCAGCTGTCTTCCTAGGCCATGGTAATCGAATAACGGGTATTTGTAAGAGTTTAATTTGATCATTGATATGATACTGAAGTGTCCATTATGTATGATGTAAGCTAAACCTAAGCGAATTATTCTGATGAAATCTTATATTGATATAGAATAATATAAATTGTCTGATTTGGTTTTCTGTAGGTCAAGTTGAGTTGCTAGATTTATGTGAGGGATGTACTTCAACTTAAAGTGAGAACAACTTTCTGAGTATTGATACTGTACTTAAGTGTAGGGCAAAGTTAAAGGTCTTTTCTATTGCTCACTACTAGTGTAATGCGAGAGGGTGATGTGTGTATTTCAATGTTCTTTATATACACATTTCTATGCTATATCTGTTGCCTGCTGTTGGTGTACTGCTAGATTCATGCTGCTTCTCTAGATCACCTTCACATGTGTTAAATCTAATTGTTCTTTTTGAGTATGATGAATGTTCTATCTTATAGGTGCCACATCCTTTATATCTCGAATCGGGTGGTTGGGGAGCTTCTGACATTGATGCTGTGGCGATCTAATACAAACCTATCCTTTACTAGGCTCGTATCGGTTCATAAGTCCAAGTGTAGAACTCACTCAAAAAGCTAGTCGATCATAGGTTCGTATCACTATCTTTGCTTTAATATTCATCTTTTATTTCTACATCAAGGTTGGAAATTGACACAGTGTCTATACTTTTAACACGATTATTATGTTGTCGCTGGAACATGACGTCGAGTGTGGATAAGCTAAACTATTTTCTGACAGTGTTAACTTTATTTGCAGACTTTGAACACTGGACCCCTGTTTTACGCTACATTAAATTCCATTTCATACTTCTACATGTAAGTTTGGACGGGTTGCAAATTATCTTGTTAATTTGTTATGGTTTTCATTTTCTGGCTGTTTCCTTCACACATTCTTATGTTAGACTCTTCCTCTGTTTTAGGTCTGCTCTTGGGGAGGGTACACCTTTATCATCAATCTCATTCCGATGCATATGCTTCTTTGCATTGTGACTGGTTGCTATTCGTCTCGGCTTATTACCAATGCGTACTGCTCCTCTTGTTAGTATATCACTCATTGATTCGAATATTAGCCTGACTGGTGTGGCTTCTGCAGAAGCACTTTGAAGGGAAATATGTGCATTTGACATTCTTAACTGCTTAAAATCCACGATCAACAAATACTTACTGAAATGCAAACATGGTGTATCTCACTTTGTCAAAACTAGGAGCATCTTGTTATTCTTACACAAAATACCTAGATACGACTAACTTGGCTTAGCATAAATAGTTGTTACTAGTTAACTTATAATCCCGTGTTGCTTATGTAGTAAACGTAAGTTCCATTTTGTGAACATATCTATTATTGTTTTGCAGGTTGTCCTAGGAACTTTATTGGCAGCATTGGTGTCTGTTGTTGGTTTTAATGCGGTCACGACATCTAAACATTTTGCATCATTCTTGGTGAGTTCCACTAGTGAATGGTGGCATTTCAAGTCTGCATGCACATTGTTCTGATATGAACTAAATGTTCATGCTAAAGCACTTCACCTTTACTTGTGGCTGTATATTTTGATCATATATGGTCATGTTGAAATTTACTTATTTCAGGTAATTACATACTACATTCACTGTTATGGTTAACTCTAGTGAATATTTGCAGGTTTTCATTGTTATCCATGTGGTTGCTCTTGCTTATTATATCAAAGGAATTCTCTCTCCAAAGATGTTTAAAGTAGCTGCTACCCTTGTAGTATCCGTTGGCTTGTAAGATTGACTCATTTCTTATAGTATTCTTCAAATTTAACCTTGATTTTAGCACAACAACGTGAAAATTCATTGCTGCATTTTGTAGGGATAAAAAAAGATTGATTTGAAATACAACACTGATTTTTTACATAGTTTTGTTATTCCACTTGAAAGATCTTGAAAGCGTAATCATAGGTTCTGATTGTTGAAAATTTTCATTACAATATACTTGTATACATCATTTTCTATCATCCAGGGTGGTAGGCCTTGCTGTCGTAGGAGTACTTGTAGCAGTAGTTGCATCTAGTCCTACAAAGGGATGGAGTGGACGAAGTTTAAGTCTTCTTGATCCGTAAGTTTCTTGTACATTTCATTTTGCTTTATAGCTTCCTGATGGATCTTTTATTTTACCGTGGCAGAACTTATGCAAGCAAGTACATACCAATCATTGCAAGTGTTAGTGAACATCAGCCACCCACATGGCCGTCTTACTTTATGGATCTTAATGTTCTAGCGTTCTTGGTTCCTGTTGGAATTATTGTAAGTTCACGATGTTCGTCTGAATTTGTAACGTTTTGACTTTTAATCTATTGTATTCTCGTAACTTACTGCTTTTATTCTTGTTTCTTGCTGGGATCTTTCAGGCATGCTTTCGCCACTATCTGATGCAAGCTCCTTTGTAATCCTTTACCTAGTGATGTCAGTATATTTTTCTGGTGTCATGGTATAAGTACTTTAGCAAGACCAAAATATTTGCAGATTGTCTACTTTTTACTTCTTCTCCATTTCCATATTCAAGTTATGTTGCAGGTACAGTTAATGCTTGTGCTTGCTCCTGCAGCATGCATAATGTCTGGAATTGCTCTTTCTGAAGCATTTGAAGTTTTTACCAGATCCATAAAATTCTACATATCTAGTCTATCTGAGTTTCTGGAATCTGATGTAAGTAGTCAATGTGATTATTCTCGTATGAAGGGTTTCTGGACTAAATAATTTCTATTTTCACCTTCAAGGCAGGGGACGATTTACCGGGTAATAATGGTTCCCCACAATTTGATGTGTTGAAAACTGAAGAGAAAAAAAAGATTCGTTGAAAGAAAGACCTTCTAGAAAAAATAAGAAAAAAGAAAAGGATGTTGTTGTCGAAAAAGAGAAGTCTTCTGTGAAGTCAAAGACTGAGAAAAGGCCATTGGTTTTGCCTGCTGAAGTAGCTTTCTTTGCCCTTTTCTTAACTGTGTTGCTGGGTGCTTTCTATGTGGTAAGAACACTTTCTCCATCTATCTTTATATTTTAAGAATATGATATTTGTTACTCTTTAAACTAAAGATGTGCTTATTTTTAAAAGGTTCATAGTGTCTGGGCTGCTGCAGAAGCATATTCAGCTCTTTCAATCGTGCTTACCTCCCATTCGCATGACGGTGTTCATGTTTTTTATGACTTGAGAGAGGCGTATGCATGGTTAAGCCATAACACCGACGTAGATGACAAAGTAAGCTGGTATAATCTGTATATAGTCTCTTTTTGCTGATAATATGCTACCTAAGGGCTGTAGAGGTTTTATATACTATCGTGCCAAAGGTGATCTTTACCAGTTCTTATACAACTGAAGTAGACCAAGAGCTTTTAATTGTAGATAACATACCGAGCGTCGTTTTGATTTTGCTAATATGGAGATTATTTACCTTCAGGTTGCATCTTGGTGGGACTATGGGTACCAAACAACAGCAATGGCTAACCGCACTGTCATTGTTGACAATAACACCTGGAACAACACGCATATTGCTACTGTTGGTACTGCCATGTCATCTCCCGAAAAGGCTGGTTGGGAAATTTTCAACTCGTTGGACGTGAAATACGTCCTTGTCATGTTTGGAGGTTGGTTTTCTTCTGTGGCAGAATTAAATAAAACAGGTTTAGGAAAAAAACTAGAAGTCATATGGGCATGTTTGGATGGAGCTTTTTCTAAGCTTTTTAGAGCTATAAGTTTTTTGTTCTAAAAAACAAGCTCTTCCAAAATAAAAAGCTTTGTTTGGTAACCCAACAAGCTTTTATATTAAACATGTAGCTCCTAAACAAAAAGCTTACAAATGAAGGTTTCTAAATATTTTAGAGCTGTTTAAACTCAAAATTACTTAATTGCCCTTTGTTTAACTAGCATATGACTAACATGTTCCTCTTTTCTACTGTTGAACTGATCTGTCGCTTCTTCGTCTCACCTTTTTTAATTAACATCCAACATATATTGTTCCTCATCATTAAATTACATACCATATATGGACTCATGTATGTTCGTTTCCATGAAGTAATCACTTTTAGTGTCACCTTCATTATATGGAACGTGGTATTTTCAAATTAATTGATTTTTTTTGTCAAAATACTAGGAAACCCTAGTACTAGACACCTATAAATAGGGATCACAATACATCCCAAAAGGTACAAAGTTATTCTTGTTCTCTTTGACATATACTCTGACAATATGAATACTTACTCTCATGTCGGAGTCTAATCGTAGGGTCCGTCCCCACGGTAAGGCTAACGGTTTACTTTTAATTATGCAGAAAATCATCTCACTTCTCTTGCTCTAGTACAAGATCGAACACTCAAGTCATTTAGAGGCCCGGCCCGACAAAGGACTTCAACACCTTGCTAAACCCGACACGAATTTTGTACTAACATACATCATTATCATACTAGTGTAAGCTGATTATTTCCAGGTTTCTATCTCTAAATTATTTAGAAGCGTAACTGATTTGGCCTTTCATAATATCTAGGTTCCCAATTGATGCAATAATAACTACTAGACACTGATAAAATTATATAATGTTAGATTGTACAACCTTCAACCCTTATTAAGGCCCACGTTTAATCATCAAAGTTGGACGTTATTTCATTTTCGAATTCTAATTGTAATTATATTCTTTTTATATTTTATGTAGTTGTCCTCAATTATTTTAATAACCACTGCTGATAAGTGATAATAAACCACTCCTGTCTCAATCAATCACCAATCAATTGTGGACTCTAACTATGGTTTGCGTTTCTAACTATGGCTTGGTGAAATCGAAAAAGAATTTTGTCACATTTGAAAGCCTTTGATATACAATAAGCAAATCTTGATTTGATAATCCTGCTAGTTTCAATGTAAATTGCTTAAATATTATGTTAATTTTGTATTTTCGTTCGTTTTGTATAGAGAGATGGTCAATACCGAATCGACTCTCAGGCCACTCCAACCATGCTTAAGGGTCAGAAAAACATTCATTAACCCTTATGGTGAGAAGGGATCTAATGTGAAGTTACGAGAGTATTGCGTGAAAAGTCTGCCAGGACCAAGTCCCAGACTTAACCTTAATTTCTCACTTTGGGTAATCTTTATTGGCTTAGAGGCGCATATCTTAGCTATTTAAGGCATGCTTGGTTAGGGGTTATAGACTTATAGGGTGTAAGGAATGGGCGAAATCACAACTGATGTTCCGTTGGAGATAATGCAATCCCCCATTACCCCATAGTGGGTAATACCCCATTCCTCAACATTTTAGGGGGAATGTAAATCAACCCATAATTATAAACTTTCAACTGCGTATATTATCAACACACCTCTTTATCCTTCTTTATTTGTTATTTAGCTTATGTTATGACCTATCTGTTTTTATTTATTAAAGCACCCCTGATTTTTCGATAGTTATATGCTGTTAATGCTAGTTAATAGTCCTTAAAGTGATGCTAACTCATTGTCAATCAGAACGTTAATGTTAATGCTAAACGATCATAAGATAGGACCTTTTTTGTGTCTAAAAAATACTGGTTATTCATAAATTGATTATTTAGACCTAGATTTGTTTTTTGGTAACCATGGTTTCCGCTCTTTAGGCTGACTAATCCACGGGGTTTGAACCCACCGTCACACAGACTTAAACCAGGTAAAGCCCTCACTTTTCAGGAGGTTGACGTGTAGACCTATAAATTAGTGATTAGTGACATGTAAAAACGAAATACGCAGATCATCTTTTTCAAAACGCAATGCAAAACATTACCTAACATTATTTTTTCTCTCCCTGATTTATGAATTCCGCTAATTAAGTTACTTTAGGAAATACAAGCAGTGTAATTGCACATGGTTATTTATTTACTCTCTGGACAGATCAAGGAAGAACTGAATGCGGAATTAGTAACTATCAATAATCCTTATGGTGATGGACGTCACGTTAGGTGAATTTGTATATCGTTTTATAGCTGATCCATAAATTGACTAGCTCTTTCTACTATTTAGATGTATAATATAGTATGTTCACTTAAAAACTTATTTGATTTTTGCAGATATATAAATAGTTTTTGATTTTTTAGACACAAATCTTGACAACTATAGGCAAGTATTTCTTTAAAGATGCAAATCTTGACAACTATAGCTAAAGTTGCAATGATCTTTGATGTTGATGACCCTAGTAAACATAATAATTCATTCCACTTTGACGTTAATATGGTATTTTACATGGTGATTTTTAAGTATGTGTAACTAGATTAGTTAAGATAACCAAAAATAATATGGTTATGGAACTTGCAAGCATAGTTGAAGACTGATAGAGGGAGACTTTCTGTTTGCAATCTATTGTAGTCCGAGTACCTTTGTATGTGTACTTAACATAGCAAGAGCAATCCCTAACCTACGAAATCTTTTCGGATTATGGAAATATTGGATACAACTCATAGTTAGAACTTTCAATGTTAATAAGATTTCCTTCTACTACTCCCTTCTTTTTCCGTGTTTGTGGCATATCTTGGACGCCTCATGATAATGAATATCATGGTTGCAAGTAGTTAGGTTATCCGTAGTAGCTTAATAAAAAATGATTTTTGCAAAGGTAATTGACGCAAGGGACTGTCATTTCCCCATATTATTTTGGTTTCAGTCTCGCTCTTAAGTGTCATATACCACTTCATATAGCTTTAGCATGCATTTTTGTTACAGATTTAGTCTCTGGCTATAACCTGTATGTTCTACAATCTTTCTTGGGTGAAGGTATGTCTGGCTACTCGTGGAATTCTGGAATCTGGATACACTAGCGAGCCGGAATACCAAAGTCGTGCATCTCGAGCCACTAAATTAACTTTGGGTATTAACAGTTCAACAAAGTCCAATGGTTCTTACTTCGAAAGACATTACCCTCTTGATGTGCAGTTACGACAATCAACTTCAGATCTTTCTTAATTGCTTCAGTCTCCGCATCTCTGGTCATTGAACTAGGTGTGTATCAAAAACTGCAATGTTGACTTGACACATGGCTTAACAGAGTTTTTGACTAGTAGTTAAATACCTATAATGACACTTGATGATGATACAAGGTAAATAAAAATAAGTCGCCAAATAGGCTATATTTGAGTTGTTGTCTTGCTAAGAAAGAAAAATTGCTCTAATTGGGAGACCCGGTTAGTTTGAAGGGATGTTTGGATATACGTTTTGAGAATGATATTGGATAATCATAATTAACAGTTCAAGTGTATTATACATGTGCTAGACAACATTGTTTTAATGTCCTAACGATCATGTTCTACCAATTTAATCAAGAAACTCGTGCCAACAAACTTGATGAAATAATTAATTGAGGCGCCTAATGTGTGGTGAATTCTGTTTGTGAGTAGTTTATGTCGAGTTACAAGTTCAACGTCGCTTGTTTCTTTGGTTGAATGTTGATCTTTTAGGAAAATGTTAGCTGCTATTGATGTTTGTAGATTAACTAAATACATAGATAATCTATTCTTATGAGTAAAAAGGTTAGCATCTTTTATGTGAATGATATATAATTTAACCACCATTTTATAGGTTGAAAATGGTGCAAAAGTAGTTGGGCCGTCATGAACTATCGGGATAGATTTGAACACCAGAAAGTTCAATTGAGGTATGCCTTAATTTCTTTTTCAAAATGGTTTTTTTTTCCTTCTAGAAGAACCAATTAACAATCCCTTGTATGAATAATCGGAATTATAACCTGAGTAATCGATACTAATAGGCTGGAGAGTCAACCCACCCCTCTACCCAGAGGTTTCTTATTATCTTACATAATATTCTGTCAACTTCTCGAAAGGTTCTTGTGTGTGTAATCCTAAAGACGCTGGGCAGAGCAGGCCTGTGAGGTAGATATCATCCGGCCAATCGAGCCAACATACCTAAAAGATATTGTTGATATGATAGACACAGGTGTTCATTTTAGTTTCTAGTGTGTTGGCCATGTTTCCATTTGCTGATTATTAGTGGTACCACAAGGTTACTTTCAAGATTTCTTTATAAAATATATGTTATCATATGTCCATTTCAGCTATTATAGTTTTTCAGATTTGGAGACAATAGCTGCAGTCTATGTGGACGACATTAGCGCCATGAGCAAACCGTGTGGAGTGGTCTTATAGACGAGAACTGAGACAAGTTAGAGATGCATCTAATTTGTGTGAGGTATGCCTTAACTTGTTTATGTTTGTATCAGTTTCGTCTTGGTTACAAAATAAACCTGCAAAAATTTATGTTGCCACGCGTATCTTGTTATAACACTAAATAATTGTCTTAGTATTTCAATCAAGTGACGTCATCATAGAAATAAAATCAAAGCATAACAATGAGAAGCCAAGCTAAACAAATAGTCAGAGGTGTTTCTCTATGTTTATATTCGGGCTTATGCTTAAATTTCATAAGCGGCTTATGGCTTATCAATGATAAGCTTATAAGCCCATATGTGTCAAATAATTTAGGCACATTCTGATGTAAAAAAACGTCCATGCCTTGTAATATGATTTGTACAAAATGTTATCCATGCTGTCAAGAATATAATCGTGAGTTTGTGGGTAGTGCGATGAAGATGATTTGTCCAAAATGGATATGGGTGGACGAGTAAGTATTTCTTCCCTGTTCCTCACCCTTCATAAGTCATGTACTATAAAAATAATAAAAAGTTGGCTATACCAATTTTGTTCCACGATAAGCTAGATAATGACTCATTTGAAGTTATTGTAGTCGTGTCTAGTATTAGTCTGTTTGTTACTTGTATATGATATATGATTCCTGTGCACGCAAAGGGGCGGCTTCATAGGTGGGACTTTGAGACAGAAGAGTAGGCAACATACAACGAGCGAAAAGAAGCAATGCCCCAAGCTGCATTTTATATTTGGTGTGAAGATGTAAAGATGGTCGCAAGACAAGAAAGCAGAATAAAGACCAAACGATCACTAACGAGCTGCACATGATTAACAAGATACTCGCCAAATAGAATATGAAAAAAGTCAAAACAAATGATGATAGTGGTGAAGAATCTCACGCCAGTCATAACCCTTGGGAGTCTTATCGGTGTATTTACTGTTTTCAAATGCTTAACTCTACTAGCTATCTATTTCCCTTAGAAGGCATAGATTGAATGGTAGTTATTGACCCTGTACGAATAACTTGAAAACTTATTTAGATAGTTGATTAATAATTCAGCACAGCTTATCAAGTTATACGTTAATTCAGTTATCTTTATCAATTTATCTATGATTTTAGTTATGCTCCATATATAATTAACTAGTCCTCTAACCCGCCCAACGGGTGGGCTACTTTCGTAATATTTTGTACATAATTTTATTTTGCATAATATGTTATCTCTATTAGTTTTTTGTATTGCATGCTTCTAAAAAGCACGCCATAGCGCCGTTAAGGCATTGCGTTTCTACCATTTATTCCTCCATTTACATTGTTTCTTTTGTTTCTGCCTCATCTCGAGATCCCGTGCTCATTCTTTTATCGCGTAGTGACTAAATATAGTGATGCACATGCATGTGGTTATTAAATTGTTTGTGATGTTTGTAGATAATATGGGATAATTTTAGATGATATGATATCTCTAAATTGTCGGTAAAATTAAAAATCTAGTCACTTGATAAGTTCAATATTCAAAATATGTCATCATGATATGATATCCTTAAATTGTAGGTAAAATCAAAAATCTAGTCACTTGATAAGTTCAATATTCAAAATATGTCATCATAAATATTTGAATTGTATTTTCAAAAGTTATCTATATGATGCATGCCATGTCATCGATGAGTCATCATTGACTGAGCGATGAAGTGATAATGATGTGTCATGGTCCCCTTTATTATATAGTGTAGAGATTAAGATATATATGTATTATAATTTCACCCACAAAATAAATATGAATTTAAAAACCTTTCTTCACTAGTTCACTAGTAGATACACGTACATTTTATTACAGATTATATATACATCTTCATGTGTGGAATAAAATTTTCTTCACTTGTAACTAAAATATATTTATACATGGCATTCACAGTTTGTCTTCGTTTTGTGTGTGAATAAATTTTTTTTAACTAGTAAATACACGTACATTTATACATAAAGATATTCTTTTTTTCTTCGCATGTGAATAAAATTTTTTCACTAGTAAATGCACGTAAATATATACATGAGCAAGGATTGAAGCTTTGGTTTAACTAGCCTATCTTTTATACAAGAAATGCAAAAATTTGAGATATCGCTATTTATGTTTGGTAACTATATCTTCTCGTGTGAAAAATCATGAGCAATGATTAAAGTTTTGGTCTTACTAGTGAATTTTTTTACAAGAGGTGCAAATATAAGAGATAATGATGTTTATTACACAATTATTTAAGTTGTCTAAAAGTATCTTCACGCATAAAAATTATGAGCAAGGATTGAAGCTTTTGATCTTACTCGCGTATATTCTATACTAGAAGTGCAAATACAGGAGATAATAATCTTTAATAAACGATTATTTAAGTTGTGTGAAAATATCTTCGCGCATGAAAATAATGAGCAAGGATTGCAGCGTCGGCCTCACAAGCTTAGTTTTTATATTAGAAGTGCAAAAGTAGGAGATGTTGATGTTTAATAGACAATTATTTAAGTTTTGTAAGAATATCTTCACACCTGC
Source organism: Tanacetum coccineum (assembly GCA_026074375.1). Lineage (NCBI taxonomy): Eukaryota > Viridiplantae > Streptophyta > Magnoliopsida > Asterales > Asteraceae > Tanacetum > Tanacetum coccineum. Next base: position 41,715 of record BQNB010024397.1, on the reverse strand, counting down.
AAATTATGAGCAAATATTGAAGCTTTTATTGTACTAGCGTATTTTTATACTAGAATTGCAAAAATATGAGATATTGATGTTTAATAAACGGTTATTTAAGTTTTGTAAGAATATTTTTACGCATGCAATTTATGAGCAAGATCGAAATTTTGAACTTACTAGCGTATTTTTATACTAGATGTGCAAAAAATAGGGGATATTGATGTTTAATTGACGATTATTTAAGTTTTATAAAAATATTTTCACGCGTTCAAATTATGATAAAGAATTAAAGCATTGATCTTACTAGCATTTTTTTACTAGAAGTACAAAAATAAGAGGTATTGATGTTTAATAAACGATTATTTAAGTTTTGTAACAATATCTTCACTCGTGCAAATTATGAGTAAGGATTTAAACATTGATCTTACTAGCTTATTTTTTATATTAGAATTGCAAAAATAAGAGATGTTGATGTTTAATAGACAATTATTTAAGTTTTGTAAGAGTATCTTCGCTCGTGCAAATTATGAGCAACTATTGAAGCTTTGACCTTACTATCGTATTTTTTATACTAGAAGTGCAAAAAAAAGATATTCATGTTTAATAAAGGATTATTTAAGTTTTATAAGAATATCTTCACACGTACAAATTATTAGCGACGATTGAAGCTTTAATCTTAATAGCGTATTTTTTATATTAGAAGTGCAAAAATAAGAGATATTGATGTTTAATAGACAATTATTTAAGTTTTGTAAGAATATCTTCGCTAATGCAAATTATGAGCAACTAATGAAGCTTTGATCTTACTAGCGTATATTTTATACTAGAAGTGCAAAAATATGAGATATTCATGTTTAATAGATGATTATTTAAGTTTTGTAAATATATCTTCGCACGTGAAAATTATTAGCGATGATTGAAGTTTTGATCTTAATAGCGTATTTTTTATATTAGAAGTGCAAAAATAAGAAATGTTGATGTTTAATAGACAATTACTAAAGTTTTGTAAGAATATCTTTGCTCGTTCAAATTATGAGCAAATATTAAATCTTTGATCTTACAATCTATTTTTTATATTAGAAATGCAAAAATATGAGATATGCATGTTTAATAGAGGATTATTTAAGTTTTGTAAGAATATCTTCACACGTGCAAATTATAAGCCATGATAGAAGCTTTGATCTTACTAGCTTAATTTTTTTATTAAAAGTGCAAAAGTAGGAGATATTGATGTTTAATACACAATTGTTTAAGTTTTGTACAAATATCTTCGCTTGTGCAAATTATGAGCAAATGTTAAACCTTTGATCTTACTAGCGTATTTTGTATACTAGAAGTGCAAAAATATTAGATATTCATGTTTAATAGACGATTATTTAAGTTTTGTAAGAATATTTTTACACGTGCAATTTATGAGCGAAGATTATAGCTTTGATCTTACGAGCGTGTTTTTTTATATTATAAGTGCAAAAATATGAGATATTGATATCTAATTGACGATTATTTAAGATTTGTAAAATTATCTTTACACGTTCAAATTATGAGCAAAGACTGAAGTTTAGATCTTACTAGCATATCTATATACTAAAAGTGCAAAAATATATGATATTGATGTTTAATAGACGATTATTTAAGTTTTATAACAATATCTACACTTGTGCAAATTATATGAAAGTATTAAAGCTTTGATGCTTAACTGGCATAACAATCTGATAGATACATAATAGGAGATTGATCTTTAACAGACGAATATTTAAGTTTTGTAAAAATATCTTCACGCTTGTAAACTATGAGTAAGGATTGAAACTTTGGTCTTACTAGAGTATTTTTATATTAGAAGTGCAAATATAGAAGATATTTATGTTTAATAAACAATTATTTACGTTTTGTAAGAATATCTTCACTCGTGCAAATTATGAGCAAATATTTAATCTTTGATTTTACTAGGGTATTTTTCTACAAGAAGTACAAATTTATGAGATATTGATGTTTAATATACGATTATTTAAGTTTTGTACTATTTCTTTCTCGCGTTAATTGTGCAAAATTATGAGCAATGATCGAAGCTTTGATCTTACTAGCCTATTTTTTATATAGTAGAAGTGCAAAAATATGAGATATTGATATTTAATATAGGATTATTTAAGTTTTGTAAGAATATCTTCACACGTGCAAATTATGAGCAATGATTAAAACTTTGATCTTACTAGAACATTTTTACAAGAAGTACAAAAAATAGGAGATATTGATCTTACTAGCGTAGTTTTTATATTATAAGTACAAAAATAGGAGATATTGATGTTTAATAGACGATTATTTAAGTTTTGTAAGAATATCTTCACACGTGCAAATTATGAGCAAGGATTAAAGCTTTGATCTTACTAGCGGTTTTTTTATTAGAAGTACAAAAATAGGAGATATTTATGTTTAATAGACGATTATTTAAGTTTTGTAAGAATATCTTCACGCGTGCAAATTATGAGCTAGAATTAAAGCTTTGATCTTACTAGCGTATTTTTTATACTAGAAGTGCAAAAATATGAGATATTAATATTTAATAAACTATTATTTTAGTTTTGTAAGAATATCTTCACACGTGCAAATTTAAGCAAGGGTTGAAACTTTTATCTTACTAGCGTATTTTTTATACTAGGTGTACAAAAATAGGAGATATTGATGTTTAATATACGATTATTTATGTTTTGTAAGACTATCTTCATGCGTGCAAATTATGAGCAAAGACTAAAGTTTTGATCTTACAAGTTTTTCTACACGAAGTGTAAAGATATGAGATATTGATGTTGAATACACGATTATTTAAGTTTTGTAAGAATATCTTCACATGTGCAAACTATGAGCAAAGATTGAAGATTTGATCTTACTAACATATCTTATACACTAGAACTGCAAAAATATGAGATATTGATATTTAATAAACGATTATTTAAGTTTTGTAATTATCTTCACACGTGCAAATTATAAGCATGAAGCTTTTATCTTACTAGCGTATTTTCTATATTAGATGTACAAAAATAAGAGATATTGATGTTTAATATACGATTATTTATGTTTTGTATGACTATTTTCACTCGTGCAAATTATGAGCAAAGATTAAAGTTTTAATCTTACTAGCATATTTTTCATATAGAAGTTGCAAAAATTATGACGGTATTTATGTTTAATACTCGATCATTAAGTTTTGTAAGAATATCTTCACTCGTGCAAATTATGCGCAAACACTAAAGCTTTGATCTTACTAGCGTTTTTCTCCTAGAATTACAAAAATATGAGATAAGTTTTTTGAGGATATTGATGTTTAATTGATGATTATTTAAGTTTTATAAAAATATTTTCACGCGTTCAAATTATGATAAAGAATTAAAGCATTGATCTTACTAGCATTTTTTTACTAGAAGTACAAAAATAAGAGCTATTGATGTTTAATAAACGATTATTTAAGTTTTGTAACAATATCTTCACTCGTGCAAATTATGAGTAAGGATTTAAACATTGATCTTACTAGCTTATTTTTTATATTAGAATTGCAAAAATAAGAGATGTTGATGTTTAATAGACAATTATTTAAGTTTTGTAAGAGTATCTTCGCTCGTGCAAATTATGAGCAACTATTGAAGCTTTAACCTTACTATCGTATTTTTTATACTAGAAGTGCAAAAAGATATTCATGTTTAATAAAGGATTATTTAAGTTTTATAAGAATATCTTCACACGTACAAATTATTAGCAACGATTGAAGCTTTAATCTTAATAGCGTATTTTTTATATTAGAAGTGCAAAAATAAGAGATATTGATTTTTAATAGACAATTATTTAAGTTTTGTAAGAATATCTTCGCTAATGCAAATTATGAGCAACTAATGAAGCTTTGATCTTACTAGCGTATATTTTATACTAAAAGTGCAAAAATATGAGATATTCATGTTTAATAGATGATTATTTAAGTTTTGTAAGAATATCTTCACACGTGCAAATTATGAGCAAGGATTGAAGCTTTGATCTTACTAGCGTATTTTTTATACTAGAAGTGCAAAAATATGATATATTAATATTTAATAAACTATTATTTTAGTTTTGTAAGAATATCTTCACACGTGCAAATTTAAGCAAGGGTTGAAACTTTTATTTTACTAGCGTATTTTTTATACTAGGTGTACAAAAATAAGAGATATTGATGTTTAATATACGATTATTTATGTTTTGTAAGACTATCTTCATGCGTGCAAATTATGAGTAAAGACTGAAGTTTTGATCTTACAAGTTTTTCTACACGAAGTGTAAAGATATGAGATATTGATGTTGAATACACGATTATTTAAGTTTTGTAAGAATATCTTCACATATGCAAACTATGAGCAAAGATTGAAGATTTGATCTTACTAACATATCTTATACACTAGAACTGCAAAATATGAGATATTGATATTTAATGGACGATTATTTAAGTTTTGTAATTATCTTCACACGTGCAAATTATAAAGCTTTTATCTTACTAGTGTATTTTCTATATTAGATGTACAAAAATAAGAGATATTGATGTTTAATATATGATTATTTATGTTTTGTATGACTATTTTCACTCGTGCAAATTATGAGCAAAGATTAAAGTTTTAATCTTACTAGCGTATTTTTCATATAAGAAGTGCAAAAATATGAGGTATTTATGTTTAATACACGATCATTTAAGTTTTGTAAGAATATCTTCACTCGTGCAAATTATGCGCAAACACTAAAGCTTTGATCTTACTATCGTTTTTCTCCTAGAATTACAAAAATATGAGATAAGTTTTTTAAGAATATCATCACGCATGCAAATTATGAGTAAAGATTGAAGCTTGGATTTTAGCGTATTTTTTATACTTGAAGTACAAAAATAGAAGATATTGATGTTTAATTAACGATTATTTAAGTTGTGTAAGAATATCTTCACGCATGCAAAAGATTTGATTTTACTAGCGTATTTCTATACTAGAAGTAAAAAATAAGAGATTTTGATGTATAATAGATGATTATTTATGTTTTGTAAGAATATCTTCACACGCGCAAATAATAAGCAAGGATTAAAACTTTGATATTACTTACGTTTTTTTACTAGAAGTACAAAATTACATTATACTAATCTTACTAGCGTATTTTTATACTAGTTTATTTTTTATATTACAAGTGCAAAAGTATAAGATATTGATGTTTAATAGATGATTATTTAAGTTTTGTAAGAATATCTTCACGCGTGCAAATTATGAGAAAATATTATAGCTTGGATCTTACTAACGTATAGAAGTGCAAAAATATGAGATATACATGTTTAATAGACGATTATTTAAGTTTTGTAAGAATATCTTTATTCGTACAAATTATGAGCAAAAATTAAAGCTTTAATCTTACTAACGTATTTTTTTTACTAGAAGTACAAATATTAGATACTCATGTTTAATAGATTATTATTTAAATTTTGTAAGAATATCTTCACACATGCAAATTATGAGCGATGATTGAGGCTTTGATCTTACTAGTTTATTTTTTATACTACAAGTGCAAATTATATGTTAGGCTTATGAGCTTATGATATATAAGCCACAAGCCGTTTATATAGCATAAGCATAAGCCCAATTGATAAGCTTAGCCAAACACCCCCTTATTTTTTCTTTTCAGTTTATTTTTGAGTGCATTTTTATTAAAAGTAACTCTCAACAAATGTAACACCAGACATTACAAAATTAAAAGAAAAAAAAGTAGGCTTTTCGGACAAAAACTCAACTAGAAAGAAATTAACCAATGCTTGCTTGTAATTAACTTGAATTTTTAGGAGTGCTCTTACGAACAACTTGATTTTTTGGAAATGAGCATCAGTTTAAAATAGCGAAAAGATATATCATTGACCTTTGTCTTTGTAAAAATCATCAAAAGTTTTATGCTTGGTTTAACACAGCACATGAAAAGTTGCGCATTTTAACCAGAAAAATGAGTATGTTCAACATACTTAGTTAAAAAAAATTCAGGCGCAATATAGATATGAATGACAAAGAAAACACTATAAGTCAACCAAAATTGCACCATCAAAATACAAACTTTCTGTACAATCAATAAAAACTCATGAATTAGAAACTATCCATCTACTTGATCCAACTGACTACCTTAACCACCTTAAACATCGTTCACCACAACTTGCCGCCATTGAAATGCCACCATGAAAGGTTTAGCAACTATTATTTGCAAAAAGATATAAATGTGTTACCTTTGGTATGCAAAATCAGGTAGATGTCTTGCATTTGTTTTCAAGACATGTTGACATATATATAGTCCATGGCTAAAAACTGGATAAGTCAAAAGCAAACTAAAAGGTGCAAAAGATTGACCTTTACTCTTGATAATTGCAACCTTAAATCTTGCGGCAACTGGAAATAGTTTATTATTAACCTTGAGTGGTAATGTTTCCGAAGGATCTAACCTCGTTATTGGAATCACAATTATGTGACCAGCCATGCTACCTGTAATAGACAAATGAAATAACCATTTTAAGTAGTATGTTTAAGAACATTAGCAATAGAAAACTAAGAAATAAATATTATCTTACAAATTACTTAAAAGTCTGATTTCAAAAGCTTTGCTCGCGGAAATACTATACATTGATGTTTTCATGTAGATCTGCCTGTTTTACAATCCATATGGATTAAATCCTTCGTCTCGAGAACCCGCCCAGTGCTTGTATTATTAATTAGAGCTAAAATAGTAATTTGAACTTTTTTTTGAAATTTCGAAGCTTTGATAAGCATAACAGTGTTTCAAAAACCATCCTTGCTACCTCCTTGCTTGTTTGGCTGGTCAACAAGTTGTTCACGGGAATCACATTCCTTCCATGCTCTCATAATCTCATTCCTTGTCACACGTAATTAGGAGATACTTTGCAATAGACCTACAACAAATTAATAGTTCTCAACAGCCTTATATAACAAATTAATAAAAGAGTAACATTACTCATTTAAGAGTGTTGAGTTAGGATTATTGCCAATTACCATTTATAGAACACTGTATGTGATCCTATCTAAATTTTGTAGTGCCTCTTCGACATTATTTGTGCAAATCATATGTTAGAATAGCAATGAGAAAAACGCTATAAAACCCTTTTAAGCATATTTATAATCACAAGGTTAGTTGCTTAAAGGATCTTTTAGAGAACAAACAATAAAAAGACAAAAAGGTGCACCTGTTGGCAAATTGAGCAAATCCGCATCCTTTGCCGATATGAATTTTTAATGAAACAATCTTGCCATATTGGGAAATAGGTTTCTTAAGATCCACCTCGCTTACAGTAGGGTCAAGTCCTCCAACAAACATGTGAAAAGGACCATACTGACCTTTGTATTATTAGAATCACCATCAGATTGAGAGCCACCTTTCACATATAATCACCTAACAGAAAAAAATAAAAAATATTATCCAGTTAAGCCGCCGCTACATACTACAAAAGTGGTTTACTCAATTGTGATAACATAGGTGGCAATATGTATGGGCCACGAATCTGGTAAAAACTGGTCAAAGTTAAAATGGGTCATTTTAGTAAGGGCCGGGTTGACCAAAAACACTTTACGTTTCCTTTTCAGAATTATTTTAACCGTCAACTTCCAAGCAAGAGTTTTTTATTTGACCCATTTGGACACCTAACTGTGGCGTATTGAACACCTTCTTGTGGATTTAGAAAGACCTAGCAGTAGAGTAGATTGAGCCTTTGTCACTTAATGATTTGGACTCCTCTATCATTGATTATATATTACTTAAAAGCTTATTAGCTAATTACGTTTTATAAAGCAAATTTAACAGGACGATACATGCTCATTTTAAGCAGATACACAAATTTAAACTAAGCAATCCAAAACAGCTTCTAAATCATATCAACTTGCACACAAATGTACCTTATGAACCAAATTGTTGTTGGTAACCGGATGATTTTCTAGAAGTAGCCGCACCAATACGCATGGGCCGACTTCAATAATAAATTCCATTCATTTCAGTCATATCCACAGTCCTTTCATCATCATCGCCAAACCTTACAAAACCATAACCTTTAGAGCAGCCAATATTGGAATCAATGACAAGTTTAGCATCTTTAACTGACGGGTATTTATTTGCAAAAGGTTTATGCAATAAAGTATTAATTACATCTGTAGCTAAATCTTCTAAAAATATTGATATACCAGAACCGTTATTTGATTGCTCACCTCCCATGCTAAATGTGACACATTTCAAGCGGAATGGTTGTTATGTATTAGGCATCGAAATGCATGTATATGTCAGGAAAACCTTTTCGGCAGAAGGGGGTACCTTAATAATCATGACAACAAAAGTTTAGATAAAATTCATGTATACAAAAACACAATCTGATTCAACTCAAAGACTATAAAAAAACTCTAAAACGAGTTAAACCTCCTGTTGATACAAAAGTTGGATGTACCTAGATCAGGCCCGAATTAGGTATAATTCGGGTTGCTTGGCTCCGGCTCTTGCACCAAGTGAATCTTGATTGTGAGACCTGCGCACTAAGAGAGAAAGCACCGTTAGGCTTACTGTGGGATTGTCTCCCACGATTAGACTCCGGCGTGAGAGTAAGTAATCGGTTTATGGTTATAATCGGTGATTATTGGTGTGGAGAGTGTTTAGGGTTCTTAGAGCGTAGAACATACCTGTGAATGGAAGACGAGGGTCTCCTTATATAGGGGTAAAACCCTAAGACCTTTCGTGTCCATAATTAATATAACCGATATACATTAATTACCTCATAAGTAACGGTCATATTAATTATGGGATAAGTAACAGTCATATTAATTATCTCATTAAATGGTCATAAGTAGAGTCAAAGTATGACTCCTTGGTCAACGACAGCGCATGCTGGCGCTATGTTCTAGCGACCCGCGGCCCAGACGTGGTCCGTGACCACGACCCGCTGGCCCAGTAGCGATAGTAAATGGATTGGCCCATATTCGTAGAAATGGGTCGGGACATACTATGGGTCAACATGTCCCCCAGTCTAGTATGATATGGTTCTTGACCATGTTATGCTAGACTTATGTTATACGTCTTCAGCAAGTAAGCTCATAATCGTATAAATAGATCGGGCCATACTATACGGTTACATGTCCCCCAGTCTAGTATGTTGACTGCGTGCAGCACTTGTCGTGCGCGGGGAATATTTCTAGACTCAAGTTCTTTAGACCGTGCTAATTGTGCATACAATGGGCCGTACCCATATACATATGTTTGGTGATGGAGCTCATATGCTTGGTTTCCCGTGTCAGAACGGTAAGGACCCCGTAAGAAGAATATTTTTTCTATAGTCGGGGTAACACTAGCATTGGCCAGGTACCATTCTTGTTCATCTCTTAAGAGAGGATGATAAGAATTCATAAGAGTGGAGATGATCTCCATATATTTGCGCGGATATTTCATCCGTCTTGCGCGGACGTGTTGTCCGTCTTGCGTGGACGCGTCGTCCGTCTTTAAAAGGGTGGACGTTTTCGTCCGTTTTTAAGAGTACGGATGTTTTCGTCCGTCTTTAAGAGTGCGGACGTTTCGTCCGTCTTGCGCGGATATGTCATCCGTCTTGCGCGGATATGCCATCCGTCGTGCGCGGATATGTTATCCGTCATGCGCGGATATGTCATACGTCGTGCGCGGATATGTCATCCGTCTTAGTATTTATGCGAATACAAGATATATCTTGTGTGCGCGTGTATGGGTTGACATTACAAATACATGCGGCGTACCGCAATACCATATCTAGAAGTCAATTGTTTTAACTCCGAAGTTGTTAAACATGCACGGTGTGCGTTACTGCGCGCCTGTCGTGAGACGCGCGTAGACTTACTCCAACGTCTTGAGAGAAAGGTGTTTAACAAGGATACGTGATCCGATGTTGATGGGTTTGCAACCCTCTTACTCAACGAGCTAATTAGTAGGTTCACTCAATCCTTTTCTCCTCGTGGGAGTTATAGGTGCATGCACGCCACGTAGGCAAGAGTTACCACGTAGGTAAATTGTATGTGTTACCGCGTAGGTAAAGTATATAAGTTATGTAAACTTAATCATATTTAAAAAACACATAATTTATAAGAAATATATGAATGGGCCGCGGAGCTAGCTAGGCACCGCGATATTTTATT